>QFDV01003970.1:0-18099 GCA_003315845.1 Lactarius trivialis
CGAAAATCTTGTCTGCCAGACGTCGCGTCATCTCATAACCGACGGTATCCATGGCGCTGCGTCCTGTGAATGCGTCAGGGTAGTCCGTTGCGAGCCCCGTCGCGACGAGCTCGATGGCCTGGTTCTCAAGTTTGTTGGCGTGCACGAATGCCTCGTTTGCCAATATACAGCACGCAGCACCGTCCTGAGAAGCAAGAAATAACGGCAGATAATTAGCATACCACGAGAGGCCTGGATGGGTATTATACGCAACGGAGGTTGGGCTGCACATGTACTTGGTGATCTCGTTCGAGATCTGAGGGGAGGCAAGAACCGCCGCCTCGTCATACCCCGCCCGGAACTGCGCATACGGGTTGTTGACCGAATGCTTATGGTTCTTCGACGCTAAATGTACCCTGTCGCACAACGCACAAAGGCAACACAAAATACCAAAAAACACACCTATCTTCGCCAGATGCTCCACGCCGCCCCCATACATCCTAAAATACTCCGCCGCCGCGGCTCCGAAAATACGGGGCGTCATAGGCCCGCGGTTCGACTCGGGCGCTGCGCGCTGCGCGACTGCGAGAAGCGGGAGGAGCGGGCTGGGGCGGTCGGGGAACGCGGATTTGAGCGAGCCGGGCGCCATGCGCTCAAAGCCGAGAGCGAGCGCGCAGTGCGCCTCGCCCGCACGGACGAGTGCGGCGGCGTGGACGAGCGCGGTGCTCCCCGTCGAGCAGTTGTTGTTCACGTTCGTGATCGGGATGCCCGTCAGGCCGAGCTGGTAGAGCGCCCCCTGGCCCGTCGTAGAATCGCCGTAGACGTAGCCGACGAACGCGGCCTCGATGGAATCGTACGTGATCCCTGGTGGCAGCTTGTGAGGGGACTGGGAACGGATGGACGACAGAACATTACCTG
The DNA here is from genome assembly GCA_003315845.1 of Lactarius trivialis. Classification (NCBI taxonomy): domain Eukaryota; kingdom Fungi; phylum Basidiomycota; class Agaricomycetes; order Russulales; family Russulaceae; genus Lactarius; species Lactarius trivialis. The sequence goes on from QFDV01003970.1 coordinate 898, forward strand.
CATCAAGGAGCGCCTTCGTCGCAGCCTCCAAGCCCATCTATGTGTGCCTGTGCTCAGAATCATAAAGACGCGGATCTTGTGAGAGTGTGTCGTACGTCGTTGGTCTGTCGTTGACCCCTGGGCTAGGGCCGGGAATCAGAGTGCAGTGCTCACACGGAAAGCAACATACCTTTGTGAAGGCGGTGCAACCAACGCCGATGATAAATACGCGCTCTCTTTGTGCTACCATGGTTCTCCAGAAGAAAAGATTGTGCTAACCGTTCTGACGTGGTATCCAAGCTGGCCCTTATAGTAATCCGGCCCTCGGATGTAATTGCCACCGTGGAAGAACCTCCCACTCTTGTTGGCAAGCAACACTCTCCCTTCCCTTTCCCACTGCCCGGCAAGCATAGGAACGATCATCAAAGATAGAACTTTACGTGTTTCTGGCACAGAAAACTAATATTAAAAACTCGCACTGGGGAAGTACTTTGGACGGGAACGACAATATGTATCCAACTGTTCAATCTAATCGTCGTCCTCGTCATCATCTTCAGCTTCAGCGAGCCACTACAGCGTCGTGAGCAACCGCAATCCGGTACCAGAAACATGGAAATTGCGCACCTTCAAGAACGGCTCACTAGCCTTGCGCACTTTCTTGCTTGTTTCTTTATCAACGAACTTCTTGCTGACGTGTGTGCCCCAAGACGTGACAACCTCCTCCTCAAGAACATCCGCCTGATAAAACTCCATCAAAATCTTTGGGATCGACGCAATGAGTTCGGGGTGTTCGAGACCCGCGAGACGCTCAATGCCACCGAGCAAGGACTTCTGATGTTTCTCCGAAGTTACCATCTGCGGTCGCTGATTTCAGCCGGATGCAGAACCAACAAGGCAAGCGGAGGCGTACCTTTTGAAAGATGGCAATATATGTAGGGATTTCGGCGATAATCTCCTCGGTAAAAAGAGTTTGCGCAAGAACCTGCACAGCCCTGTGCTTTTTCTCAATACCCAGCTCCTGGACCTTTTTAAACACCTCTACTGCACTCGAATCTGGGTTTTCGACGACCCAATTTTCGAGCAGGGCGTAAGGGCTGTTCGCGTCTTCGTCGCTGTCGTCTTCACCAAGCGCGAGGCTGCCCATTTTTGCAGCAACCGCGCCGATACGAGTCTTGACGGCCTCGGGGGATGTATCCGCAGACCAACCTTCATCCACAAGTTGCGATTCGGCTTTCAGCTCCAAAGCCTCAGCTTTAATGCGCCTTGTCATTTCGTCCTCGCTGCCGGCTTCTGCGTCAGCCTCGCCATTCTCTCCTGCAGCGACGACGCCGTTGATCTCGGCGGACGGGCTAGGCGCTTCCGCATGGCCACCCTTATTCTTCTTGCCTTTCTTCTTAGGCGGATTTTTGATAATGTAGGTGGAAAGGCGGTGGCGCATATCGACGCTGGTGCGCTCGCCACAGGCCTTGCAATCGCGTACTATCATCTCGGTTTTAGTGATGACAAGATCGGTTTCGGGGTTCTTGCACGAGCCGCACAAGACGAACTTGTCAATGAATGCGTCCAGCAACTCGCGCAGGCGTGTCGCATCATGTGCGCCATTCACGATATAACGATCATTCTTCTCGTCCACAGAGGTCTGGGCGCCGAGTTCAGAACCGAAAAACTTGGTCGGGTAGGTGGGGGGACGCGAAAGGGCACGCGCGACATCGGACATATTGGGAACCACGGTCTTTATACCGTTGCCTTTTCCTTCAATTTTAGTAAGAAGGATAGGCATACTGCAAAGGAATGAGCGTGGTGAGGAGATGTGTTTTGTGCAATTGTACATACCGGTAGCGATAAAATTTGTCATCGACATCGCGACGAATATTCACAAAGCCGGCCATGCTGGGCAAGCTTTAGCGCTGAAAGAAAACGGCGAAACGTGTCAGCGCGGGGAGGCTACACAATGCAAATCACAAGAACCGGCGGCAGGACTAGGACAACAAGCATCGCCTGGGAGTCACAAGCCTAGCTGACAGTTTCGCAGAGAGAGCGAAGAAGGTTGAAGAAACACGAACGACATACACTATATGTTATGTTCGGGTGAATAACACGAAGCACCTGTCTGGAATCCGAAAAGGGTGGAAGCATGAATCCTCTGCTCGCACAGAAGATCAATTTGGGAGTGACGCTGGAAAATGACGAAATTGTGGGCGAGAGACAACAGCCAACACCAGGAAAAAGGGGTTCGATGATGGTGGTAAGTGGAAGAGGGACAGAACCGCGCTCGCTCATCATCTATCCCTCGGCCGGCACATTCCGTAATGTTCCCACACACGTAACCGCTCTGACATAAACATTCGATGAGTGTGGTCACCACCAGGACATTGACACTATTTCCTATTAATCTATACTTTGTCTTCATCGAAAGGCCATCTGGCCACCGGAAACTGCTATCGCTTCCCACATCCTCAACGCAGAACAGGCGCAGCAACTCCCCGGGTGAGAAATACCGTAGTCGAAGGGGGTGCAAAATCTCCACGGCTCGTTCGTCTCCGCGAGCTTGAGCTGACAGGAAGTTATTGAATGTCTCGGTAGTCTATTTACGTATGTCAGCATGAGATTACAAGGCGCGTATAATTAGTACACTAACGTCAAGTTCTTCATTTTCTTGGAGAATTGAACCCGCCCGCTCAACTAATTGCGTGTAACCTGTTCCTCGTCAGCCAGGATTTGGAAAAGATAGCACGGTGACCAAGGAATGACCTCTAGTGAAGCAACATGTTCGGGTCGCAGATGGCAATACGATGTCGAAAAGCCGCCCCCACTTTATCAACACGCGATCAGGCACGGCGTATGCTGTCGCGGCATTCTCTCTGTCTAGATAGTCCCGCAGAGGCTGCTCCCGCTTTCCGACGGTGTCGGGGGCGTCCGATCCCCCCGTGTCCCAATTAGCAGCATGGCCAGGGACATGGCGCAAGATCCGTTCCGGTGGATAAACAGAAGACCCAAAAGCGCCCTCAGCCCGTGAGGCCAAGAGATAATATCGCAATCGCGAATTGGGAACGCCGAATTGCAGTGGTGTCAGAAGAAGCTCGCGGGTGGCGAAGCCCAGATTTTTGAGGACGTCCAGCACGCGCGTTCGCGTTGTAGACCCCTGTTTCTATCATTGAGGGGAGAGCAGAAGACAGAGAGCACAACACCGGACCTCGAAACCCGCGACGTTCTCAACGAGCAGACGTGTGGGCGCTGCCCCGCGTTCTGCAAGAGCAGGTAGCACCTCTTCCATCAGACGCAGGAAAGACTGTGCGCGAGGGTCGGCGGCTCCCTTAGCATTTGGGTTGAGCACCGTGTAGGGTTGGCACGCAGGGGACAAAAGCCAGAGGTCTGCGTTAAGTGGCTCGAGCGCATCCGCCGTGAGTGAGTTGATGTCCACCTGTAAATGAAAGTCCAGAACTTGGAAGAATTCCCAAATGAATACATACCCTGCATACGATGCCAAGACCATGGTTGGCTGCATAGACAGCACAAGCGGTTTGGTCCCAATCAAAGGCGCGAACAACGGTGGCGTTATCGCTGACGGCACTCCGGGTAAGGGCAGTGTGCAACCCCCCTTGACGATTAAATTACAGTGAGGCGCTGAATGGAGTGAAACAAACCACGGACCAATGCCACAGTAAAACTCAAGCGCTCGAACAGACGTTAACCGCGACATGGCTCGAGATCGAGACACGATGCACGCTGACTCTCATGAGAAAATCATTGTAATCAAGTCGACTCGATTTTCAGGATGAGTCACTGTGAGATTCGGCGGCGCCGGCCAGGAATCGGGCCGTGTGTTACCGTGATAAGGAGGAATGCTGACATAATGTTATGCCTCAGTTCGCCGCTTTGCTAGAACGGTAAATCAATACGTTAATTTCAACTCTCATCGTTGGTTCATCCCCCCCATTCCTCTACCCTATCTTTCGAGGAAGCAACCATCTGAGGCGAGAGGGCGTTCAAATCATTCATTGATATACGTTGCGTCGCCGATCTAAGGGTCCCCTAGGCATGTATCTCCCACCCACGACCCCGACCGCGCGAAATCTATCGTTCTCTGGACCTGCCACACAAAAAGTGGATGGGATGCCTTTCACAGGAATGCCTGCCCCGGTATCTCACATTCCGGAACCCCAGCAGGTTACCCCTGGCTTAGATTCAAGGTGCGTCAAGCCCCCTTTGGGGTGGTGTCGTCGATCCTGACATACTTATGGACAGCGATTCACCGCTGACATCTCCACTCGGACGCTTGTCAACCCATCTGCCAACCCCTCAAAGGTGGGTCACGTTTCGTCGGCGGTGGCATTCCGACGTAGGGATAGATGGTTTCTCTCTCCAAGATTAGTCGTTGGCCTTGCACACGATACTACTAGCCCTCTTCGGATCACCTTCTGTTTTTAAAGGCGATGCTGACCATGACACGACAGCCCCAGTAATCTTGGCCCTTACTTGAACGGAAGCGCCGAGTCGCCTAGTTGTAATAGGTGAGCAGGGTTCCGTGGTCGATGTTGCAAGCCTATTCAATGATCCACCCCTTTGTCAGTGCGGCTTCACCACAACGTCCGCTAGGAGACGACTCCATTGCTCTATCCCGGCGCCAGATGCTCACGCCTGACTCGAGCCCATTGGTGGCACGCAAGTGGGCGCTACACGAGGGAGACACGACACCTACGAAACGGTGAGTTCCTATTCGGTTATACCCTTTCGTGGTTAGCTCACACGTACCAGACGTAAGACGTCACCTAGGACGCCGCCGCCGCCACATCCTCATCCGTGCGCAATGCCTCCTCTATTCCTTCTCATCATTGACATCGTTTCAGAGAGCCATTGAAGATGGAGTCTCCGGGGGGTAGTGGTGCGCTTGTCGTGTCCTCATCACCCAACTCACCAGGACCCTCGACCCTCTCGTCTCCATTTATGCATAAAGCCTCCTCCACCTCACCACCACCACTTCGCCCCTCGTCGCCCTCTCCAGCTCGGCCACCAGGCAGTGGGATCGCTCGTATCAAGGCAGACGAAGCCTCCGCTCGTTCTGCACAACAACGTCTCGCGGAATCACGGCGACCCGAATACTTGCGGCGCATCTCGCGCGCGGACGCTTCAAGCGCGGATATGCCAGGACTGGGCATTGCAGAGACACCCGTCAAAGGGCGGCGCATCGAGCTATGGGGCTTTCAAGAGACGAGCGAAGAGAGCTTTGAGGAACTGCTCATGGCTGGCGGTTACGGGGGATACGGTAGCACTGCACCCGAACGAGCTACGGCGCCACCAGCTCCCTCACGTGCACTTGAATGGGCCAATACCTTCACGCCGGGTCCTCGCGGCGGGTCATCATCCGCCGCCGCAAAGGAGGACGCGGTGCCCGAAGGGCCTATCAATGAGCGTGAGGCGAGGAAACGTCGCCGCCTCGAGGCGTTTCGCCGCGTGCCCACACGTGTCAAATCATCACTGCATCCCGTTGAAGTTGAAGGAAAAGGTCGCGTTTTACTCGACGTCGGGACGGAGGAAGTGTCAGACCTGCTCGAGGAGCTGCAGTCCTCTGCGGCAGGGAAGAAGCGCGGGGCGAAGAAACGGCGACGAGTGGGGCCCGGATCCCGAGGTGGAAAGACGCGTACGGTGAGAGTGGAGACGAAACCTCCAAGCGTGCGCGAAGGTGCATCACTCGACTGGCCAGACGAAGAGTTCCCTTGGAACGTCCGGACTCATGAGAGGCGTGAGCTCGAGGCTGCGGAGGAAGCCGACCGAATGCAGTGGATTGGGAAGTTCCTGGACGAAGACAGCGACGCAAAGAGCTCGGAAGCAGCCCAAGACGAGGACGTACCGCCGATTCACTTGGATCATGTGGACCCCCCTCCTTCCGCGCAGCACGAGCACGGCAGGATGTTGCCCTCACCCAGCAGGGATGGCACGACCCCGCAAAGGACTTTATTGCCAAGTGACCCAGCAGATGCCCGTGCGGCGCTGCTCTCGAAGCAATCTGTGCGAGCACTCGCCGCTCGGCGAAGGTTGCGCATACAGTCCTCTGCTGGCGGCGACGAGGAAGATATTCTCTGCATTTGCCGGGGAAGGGACGACGGACGGGAACTCGTGCAGTGCGACGACTGTCGGACGTGGTATCACTTGGAGTGTCTTGGGATCGGGGACATTGCGGAGCTGGGACGTGAGGAAGACCCATGGTACTGCCACAACTGCGTCACATTAATGAGCGACCTGCCCGTCTCCGAGCCCACCTTTGCACCAGTCGAGGAAGAAATCCCTCCGCGGCGACGGCGGGACCCACTATTCTTCGAGGCGCTACAAGACTCGCCAACAACGGGCGGCGACTGGCGCATCCCGCTCCACGGCCCTAATCCAACGACTCCAAAGACCAACCGCACACGAGCCGCCGTCGAAGCCTCCTCTCGATCGTCCTTCGGATCACGCAACGGCCCGCACACCCCGCGCAACAGCAGCGCAAGCACCGAGCGCGTGCGCGTATACACGACGCCCGGTACCGACGAGCGTATATTCCACCACGATCACGATCACGACGACGCCATCTCGCCGTTCGACCCGACGTCCACGCCGTCCCGCGGTATGCACGTCGGCGCCAGCGTCGGCTCCGTCTTCGCGACGCCTAAGTGGCAGGTCCGCCTCCCACCAACGACGACGACGACGCACCCGCCGCCCTCGCCGCTCCGCGACGGCAACGATAATAACAACAACAGCAGCAATCGCGTCGTGTCGCTGTCGAGCCCGTATCGCACGTCTCTTCTGCACGAGGACACGCCGGTCGATAGGTCCGCGCCGCGTCCGCCCTTTGCGTCGAAACGGTTGCAGGAATCGCCGCTGACGGGTCGGGGCGGCGTCGTGCGTGGGTATCCGTACCCGCAGGACTCGCCGGTACCGCTTGGGAGGAAGGGCAAGGAGAAGCAGGGGGCAGGAAGGCGATGACCACCGGTACACAAATCTCTGTATATTGCGTCAACATCTTGACCATCGCATTTTTGTTTGCCCAGTTTGTTTGCTAATGCGTAGAATATAGCCCGCTATTGATGTATTAGAGTATGCTCCGCTTTGAATGTTACTCACGACAAAATCGCACTGCCCTACTTGCTCTGAACACAACACTCCGAGTCCCGCGCGAGAAATAATTGGAAGGGCGGGTACACGTCGTGCACGTGAATGACAGATCACGTCCGCATTCCGTCGGCCGTCGCGTCAGTAAGTTAGCCGTGATGTCGACAGTCGATCCATCTCAGCGTCTACGCATCGCCATCGTACGTGACACACTCCACCGAACAACACCCTGTCCGTGACCCGACGTCCACCGGCAGGGACTGACAGCTCTCAAATTCAAGCCTCCCGAGCAGTCTATCCAATGTCTGTATCTTTTGCACATGCGTCCTTCAGCGCGGAACCTCACATCTATATTTTTTTAATAGCATACACGCTCGAACTCAAGCACCACTTTCGTCGTTCTGCTCCAAACACAGGGTCCGAAGAGTGTGACGCATGGCGCGACCGCGTTGTCGCGCTGGAAGCAGAGCTTCAGACAATGCGTGCCGCTGCATCGTCAGAACACATTGGTAATAAATAAAAAAACTTTACACCCTTGTTGACGATTCTTCCACTGCGCTCGCTGTCTTACCCACATGCCCTGTTCTTCAGAGTTTCTCGTGCTCAAGTCCGCCGCCTCCACATCTGCACAGAAGAAAGGCAAGCCGCCGAAGAAGCAGCGCCGGATGTCGGATCCCAAGAAGGCACACGTACTGGGAGTATTCTCCGCGCCCTCAGGGTCGACCCCAAGGTCCAAGAGGAAGAAGTCCCCCGAGCCCAGCGCGAGTCGTGCGTTCCCCTGCAGACGCCCCGTGTCGTAGCTTACTATATGCGCACCGTGGCAGGGCCATCAAGTCCTTCTCCTCGGATAAACTGCGGTCTCTTCTCCTCGCTACACGCTCTAGATGTTGCTTCTGCAGTCGTCCCTACGGACACGGCCCTAGTCGTAGCGGCGACCATCCGATGTATCGACGTCCTGCATGGCCTGCTTGCGCGTGCGACTTCTCCAGTAGCACCGAATACGCCTCCAGACCCAACGCCCCGCGATGCGCTCAACGGGATCGAAAGCATTTTGCCGCACGTCCTGAGCACCGCGATGAGCACTCTGGATGGTGCGGACGTCGACTCTCCGAGCGCCGCAGGACTTCGATGGTACGCCGACCCAACAGAAGATCCGGTTCAAGGCGACACGATCTCCGCGCTCGACCTCGTACTCGGACGCGTCGCGACTTCACTCCTCGTGCCGGCGATCCGTGCTATCGTGCCTTGCGCGTTAGCCAAGACGGAGCATATTCTATCCTCGTCCAGTAGCGGAAGAACATCAGCAGACGGGGCGGACCTGTTGGGCCTCGTCGGTGCCGCGCTCCAAGCTCTGTCTGACAACCCACACATCGCCCTATATGAGCGCGTTGCCCTAGAAGCCGTACGAGCGCTGACGTCGCTCATTGCGGACCAGCCCTTACAGCGGACACCAGCGCAGCGGATCTACCGTATCGCCCGCAAAGACGCGCTGCATTTCCTCTGTGACGCCGTGCTCCTCTCCCTGTGCCGAAGCGAGCCCACTGCTGCCCCGCCAGGAAGCGCTGGAGAGATGCTGGGCTTGGCGCTGGAGACAGCCCTCGGCGAGCTTGCGCTGACGCTGTCAGCGCGTGGTGGGCTGGACGCTGTGGAGGAACATCGTGTACTGGCCGTCCTCGAACGCGCGTGGAGCGTCGGCCGCCGAGTGGGAAATATCGGTGGAAAAGATGAGGGCGGCGATGAGCGTTTGGAGGCAGGACAGAGTGATGTACACGGCCAGGACGTGGACGCGACCATGATGGACGTCGATGGAGAAGACCGGGAAAATGATGATCAACGCCGGGGTAGTAACACGGCCAACGGCTCCTGATAACCCAGTTCGCCATCAATAGTGTGGTACCCTTCTCATCGTCGCTCCTCAGAATAGTGATGGTTGGAAGTATCGGACCTTGGTTGGATCTACGATGGCTCTAGCGATGCTGAACCGTCTGGCAATACCACAGGACACATTAACAAGAGCCTCATTTGTTTCATTTAACCAACAGTACTTAGCGTGCTGTTGGCCAAACGAAACAAACGGCAGCATGGGCAAGTTTCGATTTGTACTCTCATTTGAGAGCTACACCCCGGTAAAGGAGGGGAGGAATGTATCTGGTGATTACCCACCTGCCTCCAAAGCCGAAAGCCGGACTACGGATGTTATTTCGGGGCGTCCGCTCCTCTTGATTGATTGACTAGATCACACCCACCTCTACCCCCCCAAAAAAATCCACAGCGTGGGGTGGCGTATTCTCTCGGCACAGATAGCGACGATAAACAGCGCTACCAGCCAGTCGCAAAGATTCTCAGGTTCCCAGATAGACGCGAACGAAGCATGGGTTATCAGGATGGCAGCCTGTGTTCGATCCCCGCGCTTTACGCACATGCTGTTGAAAGGCGAGATGCCACCGTGAGAGACGCAGGAAAGGTGATCCAGTCATGGGGGCGTCGCAGCGTGAACGATCTGCAGGGCGTCTGGTAGTAGACATATCGGTCGAAGCGACTTCCACGCCGAGTAGCTAGAGCGATATGTTACGAAAACGTCATAACTCGCGTCTGTTGGATTTCGAATACTTACCCCGTGTGAAAACGATGATCCGATAGGAACCAGTGTGATCGCCAGCCTCATCGTCATTTTTGACGAGCCCGGCGCAAAGAGATGATGGCAGGGTGACCACGCGCCGTTGGCCTCGGGGCGAGCGTTACGTACATTACGGAATTTGCGGGCGTTGGTGTTAGTTAAGGATGATCATGGGGAAGGTGTCACGATGGCGAGTCCGAGTACAGTACCTTGACGCAGATGACGTTATCGCCGTATTAACCCCTCCTGATTCACTTTTCACGTTTAGTCAGTGTATTCAGTGTGAGTTTCCAATCTCCGTTCTTCGGATCTTGTCTTGTTCGGCTTTGAACTTCGTAGCCACACTGGCACCGCACGCCGTGAGACACAAGAACGTATGCTTCATGTTTCGCCTTCACTCAAGCTTACAGTACTCCCACAAACCACCATCCTCGCTCCTCACGCCGATATGACGTACAATCGTCACCCGATCTATTCCTTCTCGCGGAAGCGCACTGCCCCGAACACTTCGAGGGTCTTCGAACCTGATGGGACCACATACATGGCGGCCTCTGCACGCGGCCTCCGACTTGCTTATTTACTCATGGTCATACTGCGCGCTTGAACACACATGTAAGTTACACGCAGGCGCGTATGACCCACTGCTTCCGCACCATCCCCCCTTTTTTTCTTCTCTCCAACCAACCACGCTTTGCACCGTCTTCTCGGGCTAGTCCAGGCTTGCTGCAGTCTTGTTCGTGTCCAGATCGGTTCAAGAAGCCTGCGGCTGCGGATTCGTAGACCAGCAGCAGCAGCAGCGTTAGGCGCTCCCAAGGCGAAACACCTACTTGCTTTGACCACTTGCACTCACACGCACCGCAGCCACAGGTTCCGCCCGGTGGCGCAGAGGAGTGTTTCATCGATGTGACTGTCCTTACAAGTCAAAACACAGGCATATATCTCGCATCTCGTATACTGTACACGGACACGATATCCCTCCTACCGGGAGTAACCACTTGCGGATCATGTGCAACATTTCACCTCAACCCATTCCCAGGCCTGTCAGTTATCTGGGGGTGAGGAGTTTTTGTTTCGTCACAATCGCATTGTCAACAAATTGCCGTATGCGTGGGTCTCGTGACCGCGACAAGATCAAGGCACGACGACGAAAGGGGGCCCAAAAAAGTTTGGCGTCATGGTCTTTCTCGGTTATCGCACCTTGCGTCATGGGGTGTGTGCGTGCATGCGGGGGTGGCATCGCTTCGTTTGGGCGGGGCGTTCATTCGCTCTTCGGCTAAGCGTTTGTACTCGTGATCATGCGACACTCTCAGCAGCAGCCAGATCTCGCCCCGGTCTTCTCTTCTCTTACGTTCTGTCTTGTCGCCTCAAGCGGCGGGAATCCAAGTCGCCGCTGCACGCGCGCGTGCGTATGCACCCCCTTGTTCCTGTGCGGGTCTGCGTTCTGGACTCTGGACTTCAAAATGGCAATGGGTTTACCCCTTCTACAAGATCAAGAATGATGATTTCAAGTATGGCTGCCCCTCGCGGAGTCATTCATTACTGTATACGAAAGAAAGATTCGAAAGTAAAGCAGAGCTCAGGTGCAGGCGCAAGCCTTTCATTTCCCACTGGTCCGGTTCAAATGCATGTCTCTATCGTCTCTCTTTGTCCGCTCGTCACATACATTAGCTCCTCTGCAATGCGACTCCCTTCGAGTTGTACCTTTGGCTTAATGTTGCTCTGACCGTAATAAGGCAATTAATATAGCTCCAAGGGCGACGTTGAGAGTCGTCATCTTTCATTTGCTGCTGTGCTTACTTATGTGACAAACTTAGAAAAGTGGTGGAAGCAAGTCATCGTCGTCATCATTGTCACATTTATCGCTCACCTGACGGCCCAGCTTCGTATCTCTTTCTCTCGGACGTAAAAAGTAGCTCGGTCTCGCGCCCGACAACTGATTTTCCCTCTGAAGTTTTCCTTTTTTGAAGCGCGAACGCCGTTGCGCGCTCCACTCGTGCTCTATGATAACCCGTTATGAACTTATCATGTCCAATCATCGCGATCTTACCCCACGCAGAATCGAACGATGGGCAACCAATTGAGAAGAGGAGAAATATGTCATTCAGGAACTTCCGTGCCCCGTCTCGCCGCGGAGGATGTGTGCAGCCAACCAACCATCGATTATGATGCACGAGAGCTAATTTCCCTGTTCTCGGGTGACTCTGCCGCGGGGAGTGGGGTGGACCTGGAAACCTAAGATCTGGGAGAGATGGTTGCGTACCGTATGATCGAAATCTCGTTCCGTAGGCTAATCGATGAGCGACGAGCAGTCGTGTGAGGTACAGTACTTTGGAAGAAAAAAAATAGGTCACGAGACGTACAATTGTCGAGTTTGGAGAGTACAGAAGAGCGAAAAAAACAACACAAAGAACAAGTCTTGGGTGTGCAGTGCACCCGGCCGCGCCCAATTCTTCGTCTTCTCTCTTCTGCCGGTGCTTCTTTTTCCACATGCTCTACCACCCCGTGGGGTATCGGTATCGCATCAGTTGTGCGCGCACGATCCCAAACTTTTTGCCGCTGCAGAGGAGATCTCTTCTATCAGATTTCCCCATTGCGTTCATGCGCGACCACGATAATTACGCACACGACCATGGCACGTGCAATCCAAGTTCTCATCTCGCCCTTTTCAAGTGGACGCAGTACAGTACATCGATCAACGAGGCGGGACTAGACCCTCGTGGAACAAGGAGGGCAGATCGAAATTGTATATGCTGTACAGTCCCTCGATCAATATGCCTCTCAGGCTCCATAGTACGTATCCCATCATTGACGTTGAGAGGCTAGAGCTCGGGCCGCGGCTCTGTCAAATTTTCGGGCATGAAACTATGTGCGTCCATCGTGGTGTTGTCTCGGTGCCTACCGTCCCCCGACCGTCACGAGGTCTGGAACTCAACCCCGCCGAGAAATGGAAATGACAGACGGGGTCAAAGGTGCCAAGAAGAAAAAAAAGAGGGCCGCTGTTGGGATTGAAAATGAGGGTGCCGATTGAGGGCACTGGGCAACTGTGGCAACTTAGGACGCCGCGCTGGAATGCTAAGATCAACTATCTAATCAATCGACCACTGGCACCATGAGCGTTAGAGAGTGTCCCGTGCTAAGCAAGTCTCCACCCACAATACTGTGCCGGCGAAATCATGTGAGAGTGTCCGTTTCTGTTGTATCCGAGAGACGCGCCGTATTCGTATCGACTTACTTTACGTTGCGATTCCCGTTTATCACGCTCCAAGTACACCAACACATCGGTCACGCACCCACCGCGAATCAGTAAGCTGTCCTAGTACCAGTACTGCCAGGCATTATCCCCTTTAGTGGCCCTTGCGAGTGATCTAGCACAGTGCCCCAACGTCATTAGTAAAAAGCTGAAACAACAATGTGTGTAAGGAGGGGTCTAGATGTGGCTCAACCAGAACCGGCTATCATCGATCCTCAATCATGTTTAGTTCCGTGGCCAAATAGGGGCGCGCTCATTGGCCCATGGGCGAGGCACAAGCTCCGCCGTGCCAGCCGTGCCACCCGCTAACACCAACCCGATACAGTAAGGACCACTACCATGCATCAACTTTTTTATTGCCACACTCACCTCAACCGCCGAGTACATGCAAGCATAGCATAGAAGATTGGACCACTAAAGGCAAGGGGGCCACGTCAGCTCTGCAAGTCTGAGGATTTAGAATCACATGATGCCAGTGCGATAGCTTCCGGGGTAGCATCGGGCTGTGGCGGTGGCGATAATTGATGGAATACAATATGTTGATGAGTGGCGGTGGTCGGTAGCGACCCAAACCAAAGAAAAAACACCCAAAAGACTAAAACCAAACCGAGTACAACCAACCACTTACAGTACCAAGGCACCCCCGCACGGACGTGGTTTGCGGTTAATTCTAAGTTAGGTTTGGTGAGTTTACCGATCTCCCAACACACCCGCGCGGCGCGAGCTATTGTAGGCTCTTTTTTTTTTTCCGTAGGCGAGTGCAGAGTTTATAGCAATTGCAGTTGCAGGGTTGTGCCACAAGAAGTACGCTCTTCTTCACTCACGGCGTCCGCGACGGCATCTCGCCTCCGAGTCGGTGCTCAGTGCGGGATGCGTGCGGGCGGTCGGACTGTGGTCGGCGAAAAGAGACCAATATTAAGCAGATCCACGAGACCCAAACGCCGCGGTTTCAGATCTATTCCGTTCCGTGGCAACTCGTACAATAACCACCGCTCAATACTCCAACCTTTTTTTTTCCACCTCATCCTTACACCACTCTCGATCTCAAAACTAACTGGGGTAGGAGGATGCGGCTGTTTAGGAAAACAAAACAAAAAAAGCGGAGTGGATGGAATGGAATGGAAATAGGAACTGTCGCTGCTCCGGCGACGTATTGGCTCTCCCATTCATTCTAACGTGTCGACCACGAACGGAACGAACACAAAAAAAAGTATCCGGTTACACCTATCCAGGTATAGATCCCGCGGGCGCTCGACCTGACAACAAACGAGCAACAAAAAAAAACTCATAACGTACCGTCCCGGCTCTTGCGCTTGACCCTGAGCGACAGTTCCCTTTCAAGCTTTGTATCATTTCCAAAAACATCCTCCCGAGGCAACCTTATAGCTCACGCGTCCACCTCTCACAAGGTGCTGTGAGATCGTGGATATTTCGTACAAAGCTATCAACACATCTTTTGTTACATAGTTCGGATCGCACTGTAAGTGGGATAGCAGGGCGGGATTTACGGACCCAGTCTATTTCCGTGTGTGTTAGTGGGCTTTGAACTCACATAGCAGTGTATGATACTATCAAACTGAAGGTTGTGATCTACAGCACCCCGAATTTAAACGGTATCATCATCATCAACGCAAGCATCATCATCAGCAACAGCAACGGCCATCATTTATATCTCACGGGGATTGACAGGGGAGCCCAATAATTGTTTCCGTGCCAACACGCGGCAGCATATTGGACCCAACACCACAGACCCCCGTTCCTGACCGAGTTCCCCCTCCCGTGCGAAGACATACAGCAGACCCCGCGTGTCCGTCGGTTTATCGGGCGCCATATGCCGCTTCTCCTACTTTCACACGCCACCCACGCAACCCTTTCTTTCGACAATCGGGCGCAAAGGTATATGTTCAACGCCGTCTTGCTCCGTGGAGACAAGCTCCAACAAGTTCTTGGCGCCCAATCAGTGCCTTTTGCGCACACTTAGCACTTTCACAAGGCATCCGTAGAATGAATAAGTCCCATATCTATCATGTATAATCTGCATATTATAATATGAGCGACTTAACATAGAGATAAACAACTATATAGCACAAGAGTGAGCGGTTGAACGAGTGAGGGGGCAAAGCGCGGGGAGTGTGAATGAGGTATATGAGGAACGGACAAGGGCAGGTATACGACAGCAGGTATGTACAGCATAAACAGCAGTGTTGGTGTGGGTCGATAGGCGGTGTACGTGGAATTATAAATAAGTACGGTGGGCAGTGTCGATGTGTCGCAGATAAGGTAAGCCACAGGTATGAAGAACAACAACAGATGTGATGACCAGAGAGACGAGGATAAATGGGAATGAGGCATAACAAAAGGGAGGCGCAGCCCGAGTGAAGTTAGAAAGTGGAGAACTCGAGCGGTCGCTCTGGTACGCTGGGCTCATTAGGGCGTGGTGGTCGGTATTGGAAGTCTGCGGGAAGGAACATGAGCTGATACTGGACAGGGTAAGGACGAGACATGAAAAGACGTACCACCATCCCTAATGACCGGATTTGCACGCGCTTTCCGCGCAGCCTCTTCCTCCTTCTCGAGAGCGATCTCGTAAGCTGGCTTGCGTCCAGGAACACGCTTCATGTAGTCAGGAATCGGTGAGGGCTTGGGCATCCACCTGCCGCCGCCGGTCGCTTTGCAAATATCTGAGCGGATCCGAAGAGGGTAGCTCCGTAAATCATCAGGGAGCGAAGGATCTGGTGGTGGTGCTACCAGAGGGAGAGTACGGGAACGGCGTGGAAGGGCAGGTCTTCTACGTGTCGGCAAAGGTACCGACATCGAAGAGCAAGTGGGAGATGACGGCGAATGCGGAGAGGGATTGCCGTGGATTTGGGCATAGCACGCGTCACAAACGCGCGCGGGTAGGACGGGGGAGGTTGCCGACGCGTACGTAGATATGGGCGTACCGCGTGGGGGGTAGACAAAGGAAAGCGAGGTCGTGTCAAGAAGGGGGGTGGTGCGCGAAGAGCAGGCTGCGCAAAAGATGCCACCGCACTTTCTACAATGCTGGAGATAGGTTAGTTAGGGTGAGGTTTCAGAAAACAAAGCACATACATGACGTCGTTCCATGAGGGTGAAGGGCTTACGGCAGACGAAAGTGTCGCAGTAAGGGGCATCGGTGTCCTGCTTCCAGAGGTCGCGGGAACAGAGAACGGCCAGGTGTTCATTGGGTGCCGGTGTTGGGGAGGATAAAGAGGACAGGGAAGAACATGACGCGGAGGAAGATGAGCCAGCGTCGGTGAGGGAAGGGAGGGATGTGGTGGAAGCAGGAGAGCGAGGGATGGAAGAGGAGGAAGCGAGGGAATCCCTTGAACGGAGAGCAGCGGAAAGGGAACCGAGTACGGATTGAGTGGAACTGGGCATTGGGGGCGAGAAAGTGGTTGATGAGGGCAACCAACTCGGGGTATTTATTATTTCGCTTTATTTTACATTTACATTTATCTCGCCAACTTCCAGGTCACTAGATCGATCGATAGATCTTGGCCACGTAAACCCGCTCGGTCTTTTCCTCTAATCGATCCAACGATCCAGATCAACGCCCTTCCTTCATCGCTCACTGCCTCCTTTCCTTCCCCTCCTTCCTCCCTCGCTCCTCCCCTCTCTTCATCGCTTCCCCATCAACTCCATATAGTTGATCTCTTCTCCCTCTCTTCAGCTAGCTGTCACTATGATCTCCGTCGAGGCACCCCTCCTTTCGTTACCTCCGTTTCCACACCAAAATGGCACGTACTTTACACCTTTGCTACAGTACCTCAACTTAGAGTCAATCGAATTTCCTTGTCCTGTCCGGATAATCCCCGCTCCAAATATTTTCGTTGCCCTCTCCTCGCATTCTAAGTTACTCTATTAGTGCCCGTCAACGGTTGCAATCACCGCGGTCTCTCATTGGTTTTACCGCCTTTTCCTGATTGGCCTGCCTCCTCCCTCGGCGCTACTTTTCGCGCTATGCCGGCACGCTGGCAGCCTTCCTCTTTCCCCATCTCCTCCCCCTCGCTCGTTCGCCTATCCGCGACCGCCACATAGCGTTACCTTACCGTCACCCGTCCCTGTGTGCTCCCATGCTAAGTCCCAATGGCCTAATGTCTATGCTTGTCGACGCCTCCACCTATTACCCCTACTGTACGCAGACTTTACCGCTTGCGAGCGGATCACGACCAATCCTACTTTTCCATGTGCCTTTTCGGTGGCAATTACCGGCCGACTGTAAACTTTTCCCCCGCCCCCAAACCCCCTC
>QFDV01003970.1:18204-115126 GCA_003315845.1 Lactarius trivialis
GTTTTTACTTCCTCTCCCCCCCCGCGCCCGCGTGCTAAAAATGAATATGGTCCCTTGCAAGTTTTTTTTTTTCCCCTTGCTTCGCCTAAACCCCCTTCCTTGCGGCGACTGTGAGAGAGAGCAGGCATTTAGCTGCATTGTAGCTTAGTACCTGTGTCAGGTCGGGTGCAGCGCTTCTTGAGCTGTTGGCGGTTGTCAGGTCAAAGCGAATGAGACAGGCGGCAACGCAGCACTTTGATTAGAAACCGCCATATAACGTACACGTATAAGGCTGACCCGCTACTTGATTGGCCCGTGACAACCGGCCATTTTGGAATTCGCGAGCCTCGTAGCCGTCCTTGCCTTCGCTA
Organism: Lactarius trivialis; assembly: GCA_003315845.1. NCBI lineage: Eukaryota > Fungi > Basidiomycota > Agaricomycetes > Russulales > Russulaceae > Lactarius > Lactarius trivialis. Next base: position 18,555 of record QFDV01003970.1, read on the forward strand.
ACTCACGTCGTTTTTTTACGCAGTCGCGAAAAACGATCGGAATGGGGTACCGACGCGGACGGCGTCGCGCTTTGCGCCTTGCCTCATGTCGACCCACACGGGCGCCACGTGATGGTTGGAAAAGAAGTCACGCTTTCGTCTGAATGAACGCGCTTCGCCAGTGTGCTTAGGCAATGTGTCATGGATCCTCGGATCCGGTCATCGCCTACTCTGTCAGTTACGAACTCTACAACCCAGATTCGAGGATCGTCGCAGCGCCCCATTCCATCGTCTCTTTCTGGTCCGCCGCACTACCACCTTTACGTTCTCTTCGGCCAATATCTGATCTGGTTCTTCGATACTTTCTTTTTTTGCGCGGGCACAACTCTCGTTTTTTTTGATAGGCTATCAACATATCACATGAATGACCGACCCTGACCTTTTGTTCCGCAGGCCAAGTGGGTTCAATGCCCCCGCACCGGGCCAACGGTCACAAGAGGAAAGGCCTTTTCATGCGCAATTCGTCTGTACGTACAGGCTCGCGGGGACGCAAGGAGAGGTGTCCTCACACTTCAGAGCAAGAAGCCAATCAGACATTTCGCTTGGAACCATATTCAACCGTGTTGGACGGGGTACCGATCCAGTCTTGTGCACTAGTTTCCCACACACGACCGTCAATCAAAAAAAAACACATTTATTTGGTTAACGTAACGGCTGTTTTGCCTCCAGGAACAAGGAAACCTTGCAGACGCGCCGTCCCGCCCAGATGGGGGAAAAGCGACGGGCGGTGGAAGGGACTAACCTGAACAGTTCAACAACCATCTGGGTTTAAAGATCTTACGTACCCGTCGCGCGCCGTTTGGATCAACTGTACCGGCACACGGTCCGCGCACAGGCGGGTGTGTGTCCGTATGTGGTTGTGTGGGCCCGACGCAGAAGTGTCTGTCGGCTAGTCGGTGGAGTGGAAGAACTCTGTGGAACGGAGGGGTCGAGCTGAGGTCGACGTTGTCGTGCCCCACCCCCTCCCCCGAATTGACCTACAGCTACCGCAGGGAGCTACTGTAACAATAATAGCCATACTATGCATCGGATGACTTGAGCCAGCCAACCAACGCTTGACAAGTTATACACGCCTGATCGAATTCGAACAGAAAAACGAGGGGGCGCGAGCAGCACCAACGATGATGCATGATGGTCAATGCGCCGCGTGTGTTTCTGTGTCGAATGTTCGGGACTTTGATCTGCGACACGCGGTGATCGATGGCCGATGACCGTCATGATACAGTAATTTCCCTTGTAGCATTCCTTCCTCGAGCACGCGCGCGAATGGCGTATATACTGTCTACCTGCGCATGTGAAGAACAGAGAAACAATGTTGGAAAAGACATGTGCACGACACCTTCGGGCCCACCCTCACCCGCATGCGGTCGGACCCGGCATGAAAAACAAAAAAGCGTGCGTGGAAGTTTAACACGTAATAATGCGACCAAAGAGGGATAGAGATCGGGGGATCCCTGGATCCGTATCATATCTGATCTCTCGTATAGAGTATGTGCGGCGCGGGATGGACAACGCGCGGAACCTCCGTCTGTCGGGTGACTCTCTCGGCATGGCTCTGCGCTGATATCGTGCGGGTGCAGTGTGTGCTGCGGTGCGGTGCGGTACTTACTCGGGAGGGGCTCGGTAAACCAGCGTCCGCTAACCATTGAAATCATCCAAAACTTTCTATTGTTTTTGGCTCGCGCGGTAGTGGCCAAGAACGAGCGTCAACTTTGTTCTTACTTTTTCGACGGTATGTGGCGGTGGGGTGGGATCTTTTGACGGACTGGCGCCACGTATGTTTTTTTTTGGATGCAACCCCACGTGCTCGCTTTGACCCCCCCACCTGCGGTAGATCTATGTGCGTCGACCTTGCGGCTGCTGCACGTCTATGAAACTGCTTGCCAAAGCCGATTTAAAAGCCGACGGGCCGGATATGGGTATCAACGTCCTCGAGGTGACAAGACAGGTGTCCAAGTAGTTCAAGACTTCGACAAGACGAGAACACATGAACAGACAGGTGTATAGTACCTGGCTCGAAAACTCGGCATCAAAATAATAATGACGCCGAAGGGCTGTAAAAAATCCTGACCCCAGTAGAAGGTGTCAACGTCGGGCGGTACCTCGCACTCGTGACCCTCCACGCGATATATTCCCCAACCGACCGATTTTTCTTTTTGTTGCCGTGTGTGGGATGGCGCCGATCTTGAAGCCAATCATCATCATAAACGTCATGGCCAGGCCAGGCCCTCTACCCTCCTGGTGTGCGCGTGGGCATGACGCTGGCCGACCAATTACGCGCGCCCTACGTCGGGCCCGCTCTTTCTCTTCTTGAATACTTGCTGGCCTTCCAGGCGCGCGCTCATTGATCGGACGGTCGCGGCGAGAGAAAAACAATCTAGCCCACTGGGCTTGTCGGGTGTGCACCACCACCCTACCGTGCCTCACGATCGCCCAAGACACAGAAAAATCCAAACAGAAAAAAAACACTGCATTTTTGCCCCGTTGACGGACTGTGCATTCCTCCGATCCTTCTTTTTCCGCATTATTTTTTTTCCCTTTCCTTACAGAATAACAGAAAGAAAATAATAATAATGACGTTACCTACACACGAGCTCAGTTGGTTGGCTTCAAGAGAGGCGCGCCTACAGGGGAAGGCATGCTCATTGGCGGTGCCCCGGCGTCTTGATAGGTGTCCCTTGACACTCTGGACCCCGCCCCCTGCAAGCGCGTGTGCGCGTAGTCACGGATTGGGTGGTTCAGGGGGATGACATGATTGGTGGCGTGAACCATCCTAGAGGGCATAGAACAAAAACAAGTAACCGGCGACCCTCCTCTGTGTGCGACAGCGCGTGGAAAAATGGTGGAGTGCAGTTGGGGCTAGCGGAACGGAACTATCACTCCGCTCCATGACCGGCATAGTTAATGGATGTGTCGCGCTGCCAGTGTGCCCGAGAATGATTGCTGTAACAGACACCTCGACGCACGTGTACAGCCGCAGGCGCTGCAATGCGCACTGTATGCGGTGGGTATCTCGGAGGCGGAAGGAGCCTGAACGAAATGAAAGCCGCATCATGGATGAAGAGGAGGCTATGACCGGGCCCGGGATAAAACCCACATCCGCTCCGTGATAAATGCACTCGGAGCCTGGCGTCATAATACAGCCCTACAAACGAGCGAGTAAAGCAGCGGAAAACCACAGCACGGAAAGAGCTCGTGCAAATGGTAGGCAACTCGACGCACCGTGCCAGAGACGCTATAGACGCCGGGCGGTGCAGTAACGAGCGCTTGAACATTACAGTTTACAAATCGGTTACGGTTACAGCCGGCCGCGGTCCTGGTGCCTGAAACCTGGAAATATATTTGGGGCCCCGTGGGTGCTGGCAACAGACGCCCGGCGAGCGCCTGCACAGTAAGGGAGAGTAAGGGTCCCCAGGAATGGACGGCCCCCGCAGGGGGGATTCTACTGAATTGAATGGTTTTTGTCAGCTGTACTGTACCTCAGAACGTATGTTTGACATTGCCCTCGCCCTCGTAAGGGGGGGATTGACGATTGCGTTCACGGCCGTGTAAGTTACAATAAGAATGCCAGCAAAGGGACAGCGAACAGCCTGATCCCAGAGATGGGACTGGAAAAGCTTCGTTGCTTTGATTGTGGAGTGGGGTGCTACGTACGGTAGCAGAGTATAGTTATCTAATGAAAATAAAAATACGTGGCGTCGTGCCAATGATATCTCTCGCACTTGTGCTTCTGGCCGGTTCTGTTAAATGTTGCGAACGCGCAAAAGGGGAGACCTTCCGGGGATGCCAACCGGGCTGCGACAAACACACGTCGCGACTGCGTATTGTTACAAGATCTTTTCTCTTCTGAGATGGCCCCTCCCTTTGCGGTTGCTCACCCTTGCTCCTCGGGTCGGACTTGGCCATTATTAGACTTTTTTTTTTTTTCGTCAGCCAGCCACGCTGCGCAACGCTGGCGGAGAAACACTGGCTCTGGAGATAATCGGAAATAAGCTGGCAGCTTCCAATGAATGAGCTTCGCGTTCGGACCTGCAATGGACGTGGTCCGATAGCATTTTTGGATTTTGCGCCCCTCACGCGGCGCAACGCCTCCAGATTACTACTGTAACGAGCAGGCATCTTTTTAAATATCGTCTCTAACCAGCGATCGATAAACTGAGACTCCACCCCATTTTGTTTTCTGGAGGCCAGCTGGCAGCTCCAATGCTCGCCAATCCCAGCGACATCTCGCCTCGATCCTCGCACGCTGAGCGCCGAGCCGCGACGTACAGAGGATGCGGATCGCGCCTACCCCCGAGTCTGCGGAGCCCATTCGGAACGCACACAAAACACAAACCTTGTCTGTCCGCTCTGCCTTACTTCGAGACGCAGCTGCGCTGTTTACAGTAGTGACAAAAGGAAAGTTAACAGTCCTCGCTCGCGCGCAGGAGAAGACACTTCGACGAGTGTCCAATTTAATGACTGGCCGCAGCGAAGCGAGCAACGTTGAGGGGCTTTGGAGCCATCTGCGACGGGGCGCGCATCCGTGTCGGGCGTCGCCGATAACGGTCACCCGACAGCAAGGCTCGGGCAAGGTTAACTTTAAAGGCAATTGCCGGGCTAGCCCCTTGGTTGGCTTCCTCTCGCTCTCGCTTCCACACGTGGCTCACACCGAAGGACGTGCGCCGTGATTATCTGTCGGGTTCTTCCCCTGCCCCTTACCGTAAACATGCGCGGTGTCTTGCGCTGCCGAAATCGGCACCTGTCAGGAAGAAGTCGCTGGAACGGACCGTACAGCACAATTCGTGCTTTGCACAAATTGTCGTCTCCATGCTATGCGAGCCTGCGGGCGATAGAGCAGGTGCGACGTTTCAGAGAACCAAAGCTGCTGTTGGTTCGGAAGCACTCCTGAAACTGTCGTACGCCCATCGCTGCTGCCACCGGGCCCTCTTCTATGCCACGCGCGCGTGCCAAAAAAAGAGAAGGAGAAAGCCAAGGAATGGAAGGGGATGACCGATCTTCCTTGCACATCGTTCTTGCCTACCGGCGGTGAGTCACAAATGAACTCACGCTGTTGTTGAACACACACATTCTTCTTCCTTCTCCGGGTTGCGGTCGGAACAACAGTTTCTCGTACACGCGCTCGAGTGCATTGCGCACGTTGCTGGACGCGCGGCTCGCAGAGGCTGCGCATGATTATCTCACAGCTTCTATCGCGAGCGCATGCACCACGGACACGCTGGCGATCGCACCCGGATACTCATTGGAAGCATGGCTTTCATTTGTTTTTTTCTCTTTCTGTCGCGACCGGGAAAGCTTCCACAGCAGTACGTCCACTTTTCCCCGTTTTGCAACGCACAGGCTTGGCGCCGGGATCACTTGTTTGTAAAATAGGAGCGAGCTGTCAAATATCGGAGCGGCCGTTCGCAACCGCTGATGCATTGATGATAAGTTCTGGGCGCGATCAACGAACTCTGAGGGAAAAAGGAGTATTCGTTTGGACGTTTACAGGATCGCTCGCTCATTGCCGTGTGCTATCAGAGTTGAGCAAGCCTGAAATGGGCATGCTTATCCGAAAGGAGTGTTCGTATCTAGCGAGACACTTGCCTAATTTGTTGAACTGACTGAGGCAATTTCCGGTCCGCGGGCGATGAGCACCTTATAGGTTACATTGGAAGATGATCATACGGAGATGGCGGTGTCTTGGTGGATACACTGTATGCAGAAAGTTTGCTGCTGTCCCAGTCAAGCTCATGATACTTGTGAGGTCGGCATTTCGGGAGCCTGCCTCTAATCAAGTGCTTGTCTTGAACGACCGTCGGAATCACGGACGAGACCGCGTCGCCGTTCCGCTGGTTGACATCGGTTCCTCCTGGGAGGTATCAGAATCACGCGCCTCGCCTTGTCAGCTTTTCCGACTCGCTGCCCGGATCGGGTTGTCACGATGCAGTTCCCGCTATTCATTCCCGCTCCGGATGCTGCCACGAGGCCGGGCTATCGCTGGAAAATGACCAGCTTAGGGCTTGCTTTCGGTTGCGAGCATGAGCTTGAGAAGTGCAGTTCCGACCAAATTAATGAAGACACGCGTGCTTTGAACTTATGCGGCTGCTTCTCTTGTTCTGCCGTGAAAACGTGGCTTAATGGACGAACGTATAACATACGACAGATAAGCCGCGTTGACAACCTGTAAGTACAGTAGATAACGAGGCGGCTATCCGACATTGTGCTACATACGGTGCTATACTTATGTGGTTCCTTATGGAGGTACTACATCAAAAGGGCTCTAATGCGGGCTAGTCCCGTAGCTAATTCGTATTATAGTTTATGGTTTCGATGGCGCTGAATCCGTTATGATCGTGGGCGGTGTCTTTATGCCACTGTAGCGAGACGAGCAACTGGACGAGCCAAATCTCCTTCAGGTTGTTGTAATCCTGAGAGCTCCACTTTGACATAGCTCGCAGTGCGTGTGGGTCCAAGCCTTGTTCCTAGTCATTGCCACATCACCTCGTGTTGATGCACTTATGATCCCCCAACTGTCTCCTCCTGTCTCAGTAGCACCAACACGTTGCGTTCCCCGGGTACACCTATACACATCCCACGAGCTACGAGAACGGCAGTATCCCACTGCAGTAACCCGTCCCCTGTGGCTCTCCCCCTCTTTCTACTCCAGCGCTCTCACGTCAACCATCTTCGGCCAACTCCACAGCTCCTTCTGTCTCCCGGCCACAGTCGGCCACAGTTACCTCTCTGGTCCGCGGATGTCACTAGAACCGCACTGCGGTCCTCCAACGTGCCCATGCTGTGCCTACTCATATTTCCTCTTGCGGCATTCTGCTTCACCCCATCTAGTCTCCTTGGTTTTTTTGCCGATGCAACGTGTCCGAGTCAATCCTAGGAAAAAAAAGAAAAACAAGCAAAAAAAAAAACGACGCCACATAACTTGCAACGCCCAATATATGGTGCGGCGTGTGGCCAGAGCTATCCCGCTCTTGTCATCTTATCCGCGCGCCCATATACGGCCAGCCTTTACCCTCTGTAATTTAGCCCTGCACCGACACTAATCGAGGCTTTGGCTCCACCGCCTCCTGCCATGCCACAGCTCCCGGGGTGTCCGCATATGAGCCATATCGGACCGCCTTTGGTTAGCGTGTCCGCCTATGCGCACGTGCCCGTATATGCCGTTATCCGCGGTCGTCAAACCCTGACATGACTCACTAGACCCTAACGATCTACTTTTTTGATGCGCTTTCGAATCCTGTACGCCTCTGGGTCCTCCACTTTCGCTATGTTCTTGTTTTTTAATTGGTGCGGCATTAAGAGACAAAGATGGTGGCACCCATCATGCATCATCGCTACTGTACTGCGCCTCTGCATCAAAATCAGCATCGTGATCGTCTCTCTTAATATGCCCCCGTAAGCGGCTTCCTCTCCCCCTTCTGTCCGCCTCAGGAGCTTTCGTTGCGCTCTTCCGCCATCACATTGGGTACGACTTTCCCGAGCCGTGAAAGGTGGTCTTCACTTGCCTGTCTGGGTCGGCCGCTCTAGGCTCTTTTTGATCCCTGTTCGCATATCAGGAGCGCGATAACTTGAAACGTATCAAGGTTTCAGCCGTGGCTCCTAAGTCGAGTCACGCACCACAAAGCTCTGGCCCCTCCGTCTCCTTGTCCCTCGCCCGTGATATGCTCAGTCCAGTCTCCCCCCTCGGAATGGTACAAAGCTCCGGGCGAAAGAGCGCCTTACCTACCTTAAGCGTCGGGCTTGTGGCGCTCATACATTCATTCGCGCCGAAAGTTTCAGCATGGGCACTGTCGTCGAATGGATGCCTTCTCCCACCTTCCTTTTCTGGATCCTGTCCGAATTGCATCCGCGAGGAGCAGCGCCTCTCTCCTCAACGACAGCGTATCGCGCGGGTGGAACTCTATGTGGCTTATGAACGTTGACCTTTAATTAGCAACTTCCATCCTTGGCTGTCTGTTTTGCGTACGGCGCATTCAGGCTAGAGCATAGCCTTTGCTTAGTCGAACAGCGAACTCGTCGCCCGACATGCCACGCTCGTCATGCTCTCGTCCGACGTTTCAACTAGCCACGGTGCTACTTGGACGTTACTCGCCTTTATTGTGTTAATGTCTCGGTTGTCACCGCTTCCAATGTTTGTAGTCCCCTATGGCAACACGGTCCCAACTTTGGGACTACTGTTGTTCTCCCCCTATGCGAGCAGATACCTTGGTCATGCAGCGTGGATTTCGGTCGTGGCGGCTCTGGAAAAGGCCTCCTCCTATACTGGAAATCAGGGAACTGTCGAAAATGGGTCGGCTTATCATTAATCACCATTCGTCATACTTGGGTCGGAGAGAAATTTCGCTCTTGGTTCTCTATGAAAATGGTTGCACTGTCCGTGCCGTGGCCCCGATTAAGGAACCATCGTTCCCGATATCACGAAACTCCACACGAGAATACTACGTCAGTTCGAAACTTGTCTTTGCCACAGGATAACGAAAGTCAAGGTAACATGACATTGCAAATCTATCATCCATTCAATACACTCGCTACCCACGTTCTGTGATCTGTGCGCTTAATTCCATCTGTAGTAAGGTTTTTCCAGCCACACAGGAGATAGATTCCCCATCGGACCGGGCGTGCGACCACTACTATTCAGATCGCCCGTTGTTCGTTAAATGTGTTCGTCAATTGGTGCCGGGCTTCTATCCAAACAAGCGAACCCCTTCGCCGGTGGGCGCGGTTTGACGACTCACATCGGACATAAGGCGTTATGAACCTGACAAGGTGACCTTTTTGAACCTTTGGGAGTAGGGACGCCCTTCCTTTTGTTGAGTGAGTTTGGCCGCCTGACTTGGACCTAAGGTACGAGGGTACGAACTCGACGCTCGGCGATAGTAAGAACCTCTGGGTGCAGCGTGGTGCGTATGGCGCGTCGTGTTTCGAACAGGCATCTTTTCTTGATGACCGTGGCCCCATGGCTGGGGTCGCCTGACGCAACAGATAGGATAAAAGGGCAATCACGCACCAATGCACCGGATACCATATGGTTGTTGTAGTGCGCATTCTGGTTTCCATATTAGTGATTCCAATTGACACACCCAAGGTTTTGCATAACTTATGCTTCCCCCCTTCGTTCCGACTTCCAACTATGAGACAAATGCCTGCATTTACAGTAGACGTAACAAGGAGCGAGAGTGCAATGATAGACGTAAACCATGTGTTGGTTGCGTAATCTAATTCGTTGTTACCGAGACGAGTTGATCCGTTCAGACAATCGTGCGGCTGGGCCGCCGCGGGGATTTTGTCCCTTTCGATTCAATCAACGAACCGCTGAAACCTGATTCCGTACGAAGTTCGGAAGCATGGCATACATCGTCCGCGTGATGATGTTTGAGACGTCCGCAGTCGATGTCGACTGACTTATCTCTCACTCTGGGCAATACTCAAGTCTGTTATCAGGAAGACGCCAAGTTGCGTATACTGTGGGTAAAGTCAACCCGGTGACAGTGACCCCAGGAGGCCATCATCATTGCCTTTGCTAGATCTATTGGCGCCCTTGCTTGCTTCTTGTCTCGTACAATCATTCAAAAAAAGATATCAATCAGCGATAACACAACACCACGTACCGTCAGTCGAATCGGAGAATCGCCACATCACGTAGCCTGATCGGGTTTAAGGAACCCCTTCTAATCGTGTCTAAGAGCATACTCTAAACGGAAAAGATGTGCGCTATGGCCCTAGGGGCTTTGTCTACTTCTCGCAGTTGGGTAGATGTTGCCTCTCCACTCTATCAGGCGTCAACAGTGATGCACCTCTAGCCCTGGGAAATCCTATCTACCGTGCCACTCGCTTCATCATATACACGCGTGCAGCACGCCGGGTACGATTTGTCGCAGTTTCGCAATCCAACACCCATCGTGATCCGGGACCTCTAGCTCCAGAATTTCGCTTCCTGGGAGGAGGCCACGGCGTCGCGCGAGGCTTTCCAGGAGTAGGTCCCCACGCGTCCGTGGCGGGTCGACCGCGTCGACAGCCTCGTCCAAGTCGACGAGGGTGAGCTTCACGGAGCGAAGGCTCGGAAACAACAATCGCGACTCCTCGTCGGCGGCGGCGGCAAGGAACACATGCAGTATGAGTCCGTCGACCGCCCCGCGATACGTGGCACGGACCTGCCGCAGTCGCGTCGCGTGTGCGAACAGCGCGCGCCAGCAGTCGGCCGGCCACGGGACATGGCTCGCAATGTCGAGATACAGTAGGCCGTCCAGGCGCAACCGTGCCGCGCCGAAATGGTGCGCTATTCGGGTGGGAGGAGAGGAGGCAGCGTGTGGAGGAGGCGGTGAAGGTGGTAGGGAATAGGCGAGGCGCAGCTGGGCGGGGGCAGAGGGTTCTACAGTGAGCGCGTCCGAAGCGCGAAAGTCGAGGGAGACTTGTGGGTATCGGTTCACGAGTAGCTTCAGCCTCCGAACAGGGCCGAAAGTGAGTTCGTACTGCGGAAGCAGGGTGTCTACCCACGCTCGTCCGTTCGTCTTGATCTCGGCACACGTTTCGGAGGGCAAACAAAGAGACGCGGCGAATGAGAAGAGATCGAATCCTTGTTGGTCGATCAAGGACAGTTGCCGCAGATTGGGGAGTGAAATATGACCATTCTCGGCACACGTACCCTCTAGAAAAACATTTCGTAAAGCGAGGCGTCGTAGCTCGGGCATGCGGCACAAAATGGTGGACATTTCACCATAAGTGAGGGGTAAATCGTATGAGGGTGGTAGATGGTCGAAGCTTATGTCGAGCTCCTGGAGGCTTGTAAAAATGGGAGAGACCCAAGGGGAGAGGAAGACATTGGTCAGTCTAAGTCTCCTGAGGCTAGGCAGACGAGATGTAAAAGAGCTGATTTTCACGGGTTCCCGTGACGTGCGTTTCAGTGACAGATATTCCAGTCGTGGGGCTAACTGTTGTAGGGAATGGACGAGCGAATCGATATCGCATTTAGTTCGCGAGCTTAGTCCCAGATGAAGACCTGCAAGACGAGCCAAATACTCTGGTCTCACGAGCTCTCGCGCAGCGCCCAGGTAGGTAGGAAAAGGGGGTTGACTCGGACAACCAGAAATCGTTAGCGCGACCTCGAGGGAACAGTTGCCGGATCGACGCAGAATTTCCGAACACCACCTTCGCGATATGCAATTAAAGTCTAGATATTTCCAGAGGGTCGGCGTTGCGAGCGCGATCTGATGCACTCGGTATTCAATCGTACACACATGAGGAAGCCAGGCCGGTGGGTTGCTGCACATACCTCGCGCCATCGATGGCAAACCTGAGTGACCAAGATCCATCCTAAACTGTGCTTTCCGTTCCTCTGAGCAGGACGATCGGACAGCACGTTCAATGAGAACACGTAAGAAAGTAGCTCGGGAGGGAGTACCCCGGTTGCGCAATCGGAGTTATGGCGTCGTTTCGCGAGGACCCTAACCATCGTGGTAGCGTCAAGTCTTGCGTTATCAAGGCTCTCTTCCACGGATGCACAAGCCGGCACAGACAGTTCGCGGCACACATTAGGTAGTGATATATTTTGAGGACACACGGTAGAAACGTGGGCACCAGCACCTTTAGAAACATTCAGTTAATACCGCGTGGCTTTGAATTTTGGGAAAACCACAGAAGGACGTCCCTGGCATAGATATTCGGCAGCTCGAAGTGAAACAATACCAAGTATCCGCCACCCGAAGCAACATTAATGGGGACACAGAGCAGGGCAGACAACAGCAAATGGTTGATTGAGTACCTCGTCTTGCCTATACACACGGATGATGATGATTACCGGTCACCACGCGTTATCCAATAGATCAACTAAATAACCGAAAAACGGGTTCAGGGGAGAGGCGTGGTGACCCCAGAATAATTGCGTTACGTTCATTTTCACCTCGTTCCCCTTGATTGTCGGAAAGTAAGGACTTCGGAACCATCATAAGTGCGGTGATACCATATTATATTCGCCGGGCGCAGGCATCGAGGGAGTTGTGTTGCGTGGTGTACACTTGAACGGGAGGACCTTCAAGCAAGTAGCTTCAAGAGTGATGGACGTGCGCGGCGCCGCCTCCCCTTCCCCGGAAGCCCAGGCTGCAGCAGCGCCGGCGTCGGAGTCCACGCCCGTGCCAACCGCGCCTATCGCTGCACCTACCCCCGTTCATGCGCTGTACGTCGTCCATCTCCACTCTCCACTCGTAACTCACCGATGCGTTTTCTTTCTACCCTACGAACAGCCCTCGCGCCCATCGCGCCCGCATCATCGCAGCCAAGCGCATGGCTGCGTCTAACTCCGCCGCGCTCGCCGAAATCCTCGGCATCCCATCCTCATCTTCCACCACCGCCACCGCCACTGCCTCACCATCACCGCTCACCACTGCCACTGCTACCGCCACGACGACCCCGATCCCGACTCTCGTTAATACGTCCGACGCTCGCGAAGAAGACTCGCTGCAAAAACTGACGACGGCCGCCCAGTCGGTCGACGATTACCTCAGGGCGAAACTTGGCGCCAAAGCGGCTGCGCAACCCTGGCCGAACAAAAATTCGACCGCCCCTCCTCCCCCTGTTATTCGGGATGCAGATAGAGATTGGGACGACGACGACGCACCTCGCGCTGGTTTGGGCGCCGCGCGTTTGGTACTGACCAGGCCTCTGGACCAGCCCGTGAACGCGGCGTCGATGTTTGCGACAATGTTCGCGCGAGGCCAAACCTTCGCGGCCGATGCTAAGGAAGAAGATATTGGGGCTGGTGAGACGCACGAGGACGAGGGGGATGCAGGAGACGGGGAAGACCTGAGCAAGAGTGCAAGGAGACGTGCTAAGGAGGAACGGCGCAAAAAGAAGGAAGAACGGAGACGGAGGAAAGAAGAAGCGAAGAGCAGGGCGATCGCGGAGCCTGACGCCGAACCCCCAAATGACGTACCGGTCGTGGAGCCGTCCTTCGAGGCGCGGCCTGCTAAAAGGAAGAAACACCACGAGTCGGGCGGTCCGGACGGTCTGTTGGAGGACAACCCGGCGCCCAGTGACGATAGGACAGTTGCTGTTCCGAACAAAATGCAGAAGCGCGATAAGATTCGAAAAACGGGAGGGATGCGAACCCTTGACGATTAAGACTTAGATGATGCCTGTCTTCCCCCTGTGGTCTGGTAGACATACACAATAACTTATTGTTTTGTAGGAACTGACATTAACAAATTCCCGTAGTCAGCGACTCTGCGCAACCCCCCAATCCCAAGAGCTCAGGGCACCGAGTAGATCTCTCAAAAACCTCTGACCCATGACCGTGCCGTGGGGCGTTTCGAAAACGTGCTGAATGCAAGACCAGCCCTCGGCTATGTAGAGTATAAGAATGTAGGTGGCTGGTGCAACGAGGGAATTCACCTTGCTTGTACGTCCGCCCTACCTCTGGTGGGATAGCCGTAGACAACGAAGAGATGTAAACAATGCCATAATTAGGTAGAAGCCCCTTGAGGAGTCGTTCGTGCATGTACACTGGGGTGACGAGTTCAGTCGAAATAGCTTCTTCCAAAAAAAGAAAAAGGCCAGACCTTGTGCGTTGTAATACGCACTCCACGGATTGTCGATCGCCTCGGCTTGAGCAAGTAGACGTAACAAAACACGCTGAGGGTCAGGCTCGGAAGACAACAGAGTAGAGACGTGATCTTGAGTACACGAGACTGGTTGAAACCAGCTTCCATACCAAAAAACAGGCTTCTCCCCTAAAATGGCACGATGGCCTGCATGCTGGCGTAGTTTCTCTAGGTTCAAGAGCAGAGAGGGCAAGAAGGTGCTAACGGTAGAGTGCAGCGCGGCACCGAGCAGCAGCAGCAGTCTCTGGGTGTTCGGCTCGGTCGGGAGATAGTAGTCAAGACGCGACAGTACGTCGATGAAGTGGTGGTGCGCCAGCGGTTCAGCGTGCTTCAGCTCGAGGTCGCGAAGAGCGCGGAGCCAGGTCCAGTCACCCGTCGAGACGTTATAGCTCCAGGCGGGGGCGGGGAGCGGCGCCCGGCTGAGGACGAGGACATCTTTTCTTCTGGAGGCCGTCGCCACCTGGGTTACCCAGCGCGAGTCGACAACGCGCACGTCGGTGCGCGGGTCTACGAGCGGTAACAGGAATCGCGCGTCATCGCGCATCGGCGACGGGTGCAGAGTGCTAGAATACACGAAGCGCAACAGGCTGGTGTTTGTCGACGCCACGTCGGCCGGGGTGAGTGGACCGCCAGGGGGCCGAGAGAGCGGGTGACAGAGAGCGTGGAACAGACAAGAGAGGGGACCGGGACACGAGACGCGCATCGCGGGCAGGTGCAAGATCTTGAGGAGGTAGGTGTGGAGCTGGTACAGAGTCTCGTGCGGGCCAATCAAGTGAATAGTCCTCCCCTGCAAACTTTGGCACAGCTGCGCGATTGGCTCAAGTGGTGCTGCGGGGGGCGGCGTTCCAGCGCTCTTGAGATACACGGGGAGACGATCCTGGAAAGCGTCGACCTCGTGAAGACCAGATAGCGACAGACGGAGAGTGTCGTCCAAGAGGACGTCGATATGACGCAGGGTGTCAGCGTGCAGGGCTGCGTCGCGGTTCTGGAAGAAATCAAACCAGTAACAGAAGAGGACGACGAGGACGAGTGAGTGATAGATAAGACAAAATCTCTGCATGGCGGTTCCCATGAGGGCCGAGTTAAACTGGCTCTGATGTGATATTGTGTACCCGTTCAGGCCTTGTGTGCCGTCGATACGTGGATGTTTGATTACGTGCGAATCGGAGAAGAGAAGCGAGCACAGCGCGCCATCTGATGCGGTCACTCGTATGCTTTAAAATTTTCTGAGTCTCGTTCGCATGCTCGAATGAACCGAAGCACCGCCACGCCATATTCAGATTTTCCGAGAGCATATAGTCGAGACTGCGCACCGATGCTCGGCACACATCAAGTATTCGTATTCGATGGGGATAAGCACAGCCTCGAGCGCAGGCGGCTCGCCCGGGTGTCTCGGGCTCAGTGCATTTTGTGGAGCCGCGGGCGATGTCCGCAACCCCAACCCAGAGCCAAAGGATTCCCCTTAAATAAAGGCTTTGAACGTGATCAACCGCTTCTCATACCCTACCCCTTCAACCAGTGCCAGTCTTCCCCCCTCATTCTTCGACATGCCCGCCCGCCATTTCTTCTGCTGCTTGCCGTTGCGCCTCGGCGCATTGCTCATCTCCTTCTGCCAACTTGTCCTTTGCGGGCTCATCGCGGCCGGCGGCTGGTACACCGTGTCGACCCTGCGTGCGTATCAACACTCCTGTTTCTTCTCACTTCCCACTGATGGCGGATTCTCGTTCTAAACAGGCGGTAAACTCCCAAACACACTCAAGGGTATGGTTATCAGTAGTGCATTTTACTACACCGTGCTCGCGTTCGCTTCCCTCATTGGGTGAGTGTTGTTCCATAAGCTGATCCTCGGCTCGGCTATATCTCTCGTCACAGGCTTCTCGGGACACTCACCCGCAAGGCCGGTTTACTCTCGACCTATGCATCCTACCTTGGTTATTCTATCGGCATCCAAATTGTCATCGATGCCGTGTACCTTTGGGCCTTCTTCTCTAAATCTCGCAGCGAGCTCATCGAGCGCTGCGTCGACGGCTCAACCGACCAACAAGTCGAGAACATGTGCGACAACTTCTTTGATGCCGGAAAGTGGACACTTCTCGGAGGCATGATCATTGGTTTGTTGATCCAATCTTGTGAGTCTCACGAGGGTCTATATGATTTTAACACCGTTTGGCTGACGCTGACTTTTTCAAGGGGCTGCATATATCGTCTCTTCGTACGCAAAGAAATTACAAAGTGAGAAGACATGGCGATCTAATCCCGAAGTCGTTGTCGTCCCCATGAATAACAACTCTAGCCCGAAATACACACACGTGAAGCAGGACGATGAGTCGCACCCCTTTAATGGCGCCTCATACGCCGCCTATCCGTACAGAGATGCAAATAACTCTTTCGGAAAATCCACTGTATAACATCGGGACATCGTTCAAACACAATTCACCCACTTGTAACTTATTATGACCACTGGTCTTCATAGCTTCATTGTATCTCCACCATCAGGGGGACGGACTTTTCACGTGTTAGATTGTGTGTTTGATGCGTGTACAGTTATTTATGGTTACGGGACTCGGCATCAATATAATTGACAAGTTGCCCTCAGGATAATGTGTTGGTCCAGTCCGCACCGCGTCAGGCTATTTCGGGCCGGCACCGAGATGATCGCATTTGTTACTATACTACTCAGATCGGAAAATTTCCTTAATTACAATTACCTAGCTTGAACCTCAGTTGTTTGTCCCAAACACTGAGCTGCACGTTCCCACACTCTTACAGCTCCCAATATAACGTGGGTATCATCAACCTCCTAACAATGCCATTCTGGTGTGTGGACCGACGGGGATGACCAAGCCAGAAAATCGTGGATGTTGCCTGAGTGATGTAGAATACGTGCTATCACTACAATCTATGGTCTATGATCCATCCGTCTACTTCGGCGTCTACTTCGATCTTCTCATGGGAGATGTTTGGTCACCCCTAGCTTTAAGCATCCCAGCGAATCTTCTTTGCATACTCTCGGATCCGTGAGACATAGTTGTCGCGAATTTCTCCCCCTGCTCCAGTTGCTACCTTCAAAATGATTTCGTTCAGAGCCTGGGATCCAAGAATGTCGACGTGATCGCTTGTATTGGCTCCTCCACGTGGAAGCGTTGGTTCTGGTCGATGGGGTAGCTGTCAACGTGTCAGAGAATGTTAGCGAAACAGAACTCTGAACGCCCGTACCTCCACCGTGGTGATCTTAATCCCAGCAGGATTCCACCGTTTCCTTTTCCAGCCCTCGACACACATAGCCCCCAAACTGAGAAGTGAAACGGTACCATCGCCTTCTCCCATCTTGACGCCGTTTCGAATCTAGGCCGGTATTACGAACATGGTCATGGCAGGCTTTCCCACAGCTTTGCAAAACAAACCTTAGGATTAAAGCTTTCATTCGAATAATCTTTATCGATCCAACTTCGTGCAAATTGTGGCAGGCTGGTGTTCCGCTCGGAATCCTTCCGGTAATCTTCAGCTTCGGTTGGAGGATTGCGATAATCAGATCCATGCGGTTCTGAGATGTACCTGTTTGCGCCCATATTCGGTATTGCCAAAACTCGAGGAGAGCTCACTCACCAGTATGATCTCTGCATTCGTTCATCTAAGCATGAGCTTTCCTGTTAGCCAGATCAGACCCTCACCTCTGTTTCCTTTCCATGGCCGTAGACACAGTAGATTTGTAGCGACGGGGCGTTTGGTAGTCTGAGTGTTATACAATTAGAAGACCCATGCATTAGTACGACACTGTGTGACATGCCTTGATTCTAATGGATTAGTCCATTTTGTGTGGTCTCGGTCATTGCGGTTCAAGGTTTCTTCGTCACGCTCAATGCCATAGGAGTAGTTTCTAAGAATCATTACCTAAGGCGTTTTGTGTGAGTGTCGAACAAAGGAAAGGAGAAAACGAGGTCCACTCTAAACGTCAAAGGTGTGTGCCTCAGGATCCAAAAGCCCGCTTCGTCGGCAGTCAAATTTTTCGACAAAGGGGATGTACTATGCCTTGGACCTTCGGTTGTTGTTGTAGTCTGGGAAGTCTGGCCCTGTTCGTGCATAAAGGGTGGCGTCTCGACGTCATCGCCTCCCGGGGGTATTGGATCCATCTGGCGAAAAGATATAAGCTCGCCATATGTATGGTGGCCACCTTCCCCGTCGTCCGGTGCGTGAGTAGCGTTGCCCCACACTGCGTTGCCTCCTTTGACCCACATACTTGCACCGCCTCCCCAGCTACGGAAAAGCATCTGCCGTTCCTTTCTTGAGAAGAACCTCTCAAGCACTTCAAATACAGATCAGGGACAGCAGGGTGGCCGGGTCAAAGAAGGGTCCAGACCATATGCACCAGCGGGGTTCAGATCTACGGTGTCTTTCATCTCTCCCGACAACAACGCAGACGTGGTTTTAGCCTTTGGTCCAAGACTGATTGACACTTTGTTGTCACAAAGGTAGCTAAAAACTCACCACACCCTGTGGTATACCAGTTAAGCAGTCAGGAACTCGAGGTGATGTCAAAGGACCTACAAGGTGTGTGCCTGCGACAGAGACGACGGCCTGTATGTGGTTCTAGAAATAGGTGTCAAACACCGATTGCTTTGCGCTGCCGAGGTTGGACTCACTTCCACCCAGTCTGGACCTCCTTGGCCGTGCAAGGGGGATTCTACCCATTTCAGGCTGCATGGCGTGAGGAAATCAGCACACGAGAGAACGAGTCCCCACAAAGACTTACAAGTACTACTTGAACTTGAGGGTCAACTCCCCCTGGTCAGTGCTAAGACGTGGGTAAAATCGCACCAAAAGCACCTAGTTTTTTTAAAATGTCTCAGATTCTTGGTGATGTATGCGAACCCGCAGACCACGTACAGTACTGCCCATTGAATGTGCTGCAATGACGCACTTCCTTCTTTGTTTTTTCCTGCGAGACCGAGGCAAACGTCAAACAATCTGAGTAACCAAAAAAACGGGAGGATTCGTCACTTGAAGCCCTCGATAGTAGTCTTAAGTCTCGAGAAATACCCATCACGCTCCTCAAGGTTATACGGAGTTAAGCGCCAGTCATAAGGGGCTAATATCAGGTTATTCGTGTCGTAGTTGACCACAGCGAGGTTCTCAATGACCTTCGACCTGAAACGTTATGAGCCGAAGCAACGCATGGCGCCAAAATGACTTGCCAGATCCAATATCCTTGGATAAAGCTACTGGCCGCGTCGAATCCTTCCGAAGCTCGAACCTTCACCCCCTCAGGATCAAGACCTGTGACGGGGTCCAAGAGAAGCGAGGACAACCACTTCTCGCGGTTGAAAGTCACCTGGGAAAGCATCTGGAAACCACCCCATACTTTCTGGCGGAAGTAAGCGCGATACTCTGGTGACGTTGACCAGGACTCAAGGCTCTGAGGGGAATAAGCGCATTGGCACATCAGGAAAGCTGGGCTTGAGGTTGAACATGCACGTACCGTCGAAATCACTCCCGGAATCAAAATCACGGGGTACTTTGCCTCCAAACCTCTCGCCTTGATCGCATCTCCAACTCGGAATTCTCGCCCGTCTGTATTCAATTTCCACGGTTCAGGGATTGTGCTGATTAGTCTTTTCCACTCGGCTTGAACCCGTGAAAGGTCAATCGGGAGAAGAGGAAGCTGCAGAGAGAGGTCGTAGTCTTCCAGAAAGACTGAGAAATGACCTGGTATGTCAGGTAAAGTGGACGGCTCCACGAAAACGAGTCCCAAGGCGATCCCCACTGAGGACACATTAGACATAGAACGACCAAGCAAAGCTCGGGCACCCACGTATAATTCCAAACGGAAACCAGAATCTCGTCTTTGAGTAGATTCTGTGCCCATTCTGATGAAAGTGTTAGGAATGTAAGGCCAAACATGACCAGCACGCACCTGAGCAGCCTCCCTGTAGACTCTCGACACGCTGCTTGTCTCGTCTGATGTCTGACTCTGTGTGTCTGTTTCACTCTGGCCATCTTGCTCTGCATGAACCGATGGTAAGGTTTTGGCCTTCTTTCGGTGGAACATGGTTGGTGAGTGAGGCCAGCCTCCTTTCTTTCACCGTCACTCGTACGGGCCCGGGCCGTACTCTCTGACGTCATCGCAATGCCAACAGCAGAAGAAACGCTCGCTTAGCCTAAGTAACATACATAAGGTGCTAAAGTATAACGGGCCGAAACCGTAAGGATGATGGATGAGCGCTATCAAGACGTGAGATATGAGGTGTAAGAGAGTCAATGATGCAAATGTAGTGTGCTGTATACATGGTCCCGCCATTCGTGCTCACACGATCTGCTAGGCCGGGGGGGTGGGGGGCTTCATTCGGAGCATTCAATAGGTGTCGCTTGGGTGGATACTCGACGGCGCCTTATGAGGCAGATGGATGCTTTGTCAGGTCCTGCTGACGCTGCCACAACAACTCTGCCCATAGATGGTTGGGGGGGATTCGGCCAATTAGCGCTTGAAGAACTTCAAGCCTATCGCACGCCCATTTGAATTTCACCATCGGACACACGTGATGCAGATAACTCACCATCTCTCTTTCTCTTCGTCCGTATCAGTGAAGAAGACGATCTCCAAGTTTCTTTGAAAACGGAGACGGAAAGATCTCTCTACGCCGTAGAGACCTTCGAACTCGTCAAAATTGGACGCTTGCGCTAAGGAGGGGCTCAAGATTCGGTTTCCTGGGTCAGGAATATCTTCGACCGCAATTGCTTTCCGCAGATCGATGGTAACGGTGGCCCTCTTCGTCACATCATTAAACGCGACCAGATTGGCGCCGATGACGCGAAATTGTCTTCTGCGCCATGTCTACGAGTCAAAATTAGCTGGGGCTGAATGAAGGGCTGTGCTAATATCGACGCACTGAACAATCACCACCGTTTTGCGTCAGGGTTCCTTCAAAGTACGTCATCTTGTGCCAATGAACGTGGCGTAAGCCGCGGTGGCACTCCTCCAAACTCTGGGGAAGTTGACTCGATGGAATTCCCGGCAGAGGTGGAAGTCTGAAGAACTGCAATACGAGCTCCCCGATTTCTATCGAGTTGACCTTTGACCCGCTGACAAGACGCTGACCAATTAGAGGATAGCTGGTTTCGAATAGACGCGTATCGCAACGCGCTGCGATATCCTTGAATGACACGAAAGCCCGCGCTAGTGTGCCATCGGGTTTGAGATACCTCGCAAGGTTTTCCTCGAGCACGAAAGGGGGGACTGATACGGGCCGAACATCTCGCGCAGGCTTCTTTGGGGAAGAAGAGAAAAAACTTCGCATGCCCCCCTTTGAAGCAGGGGCCGCTGGAGGAGGGAGAGGGGGTGCAGGAGTATTGGCTTTAAACTGGGAAACGATATGTGGGTCTCGCCGAACTTTCAAGGTGAGCGTGAATTCGAGTTTGCTATGCTCGATGCTAACGAAACGTTGGAGATCTAATGTAAACGTGAAGAGATGCAAGGCCTGCTCACAGTTCAAATTCTTGCTCGATCTGACAGTCCTTTTTTAAGTCACACTCCGGAGTTGTGACAAAATGAATCCCATTATTGAGTGTGCAGGTCACGAGAGTGGTTTGCTGGGGGAACGGCAAATCAAGACCCTTCGCATGGACCACTGTAGGAGTCGAAATTAGTATCCAAATGATCGAACGTTTGAGCTGCTCGCCTCTGACAAACACCTTCCCATGGCTCTTTCCTGCCTTTTCTTGGGAACGGTACTCTCTTATTTGCTTGGCATACTCGTTCTGCGACGCGACGTTAGCCTTTAGACGACGCCGCCACAAAATGATTCCGCACCATGTCAGATGGGCGACGAACTGTCCTCCAGGCTCTCCCGCTGTCGACATCCCCAGCACCGTTGATATGCGAGACCTTATCTGCGTCTGACGAAGCATAAATGGTCTCACTATGTTGCCGAACATTATATCTCTAGAGAAAAGAGTTGCTTAGTAAATCATCCTTACGTGAATATTCCTAGACTCACGCCTTTCGTCGAACCGCGTAGCTTCCTGAGCTCTCTCGCAATGCTTTCGGCAAGCGGGTCCTTCTCTTCCGTCCCTACCACCTCGGGTAGTACACTTGATCCTGACGGGTTCAAGGCTGCCAACCTCACCGCTGCTTGCATGTCTTCGGCATCCCCTGTGCTCATGCTACGTCGAGCGCTCGGTCTACCCGATGAAGCGTCCGGCGGATTTCGCGGAGGGGTAACGTAGCCCATATCCTCATCTTGTTCACGTCGACGCATTTCTCGGCGCTTCTCGAGGATAATATGTTCCCGGGTTCGAATGGCATCTTTCTGTACAGGCTGCAATGGGTTCGATGACTCGCTTGTATTGCGGCTCAGCGATGGGCTCATAAAGCCTCCTCCGGAGAGTAGTTCGGGAGTGCGTTGTGCTGATGAAGGTGTTGTCGACTCGTCTGGCGTCAGGTGTTGGGATTCATGATCGTTAAGATTCTCGTCCTCTTCCATCGTTATGTCGTAGTCACCATCGTACATGATTCTCTTTGTGACTGCGGCGATATCTAGAGAAGTTTGACTGGCCTTCATACCGAGGCCTTGGGGAGAGGCCCGTGCTGACATGCTCGCATTAGCCGAGTCTGTGACGACATTCTGAACAAGGCGCTCCAGTGCGCTTCGGACCTCGTCAATCTCGACCCTGGTCGTCCCTGGTGTAAGATCAAGACCGGGACTGACATGCCGGATTCGAGTCTGAAAGCCGGCGGTGCCAGCACCGTGAGTACCACCTGCCTCCAATTCTGACTGGGCGCGGACGACGAGAGAGGGGCGCGGCGGGTCAGAGGGCTGAGGATTTGGGTCAATTGACATGACGCCGTCATAGGTCCCATCTCTGTGTAAAGGAGGGGGTTGGGGCGGGGCAAGTGAATCATCACCCAACTCGACACTGACATCAGTTGCGTCTCCGCCCGTCGAACGATCTGCTGTCGATATTTCCCCAGGTTCATCCGGCACAGGGCTGTCTGTGTTTCTCTTGCGCAGCAAGCGTTTGTGAATATCTTCGCGAGCGATTCTGGGACTGCGTCGGCCGAGACTCCCGATGCTCGGCACCGATTCGAGACCAAGGGAGAATGGTGGTAATACGTGCGATGATGCTGGGAAAGCCGTGGAACCAGAAGGAGGAAGGGAAGGGGACCCTCGATGTACTAGCGACGGGGACTCGGAGCGAGACCAAGAGGAGGATGTCGTCCGAGGGGGAATCGGTGACTCGCTCCGACTTCTGGGTGGTCGCGGAAGCTCCCTTGAGCTAGGTGACTCGAACATTTTTCCGAATGAGCCACCAGGTATTTTCAGCCTCAAAGGTGGCGTTGATGCCTGTATCTGAGAGTTTGGTGTACTTTGGACGACTACCCCGAGCTCTGCTTCGAGCTCGACAGCTAGAGGGTCATGTTGGAAAGGACCAACCCTTTCGGACGGCGACCCTGAGTGGCCTTCAGAAGACATGAATGATAGTTCAACAATCTGAACGTCCTCCGGCCCCGACAAGTTAAACGAGTGTGCATGTTCACTGCCTATTGAAGGGTTTAAGTTGTAGGACTACGTAAGTGATCAATCACACCTACCTGATTCATCATTCACGTCTTGTTGACGGATGTCAAGATCGAATTTTGGGAGGAGGCTCTCACTACGGTCATCGAGCGGATGCTTCTTGATTTTTGCGGGTGAAGGCGACGGAGGGAGCATTCGAACGTCGTCCTCAACATCATCGGACATCCGATCCAGTGCTCTCTCCGAGTGTGTTGAACGCCCAAGTGGAACTGTGGAACCCACAGACTGACCTTGCGGAGGCGTACTGGGAACAGAAGGACTCTGTTTGGCGACGGAAGTGAGAGTCTCCAAAATCTCTAGCGGAGTAGTAGAGTGAGAGTGGCGGGAATGGGAGGCCCTGTCAGCGTGATGGGTCCGACCGTATGGAACGCCATCCTCGCTGTCAATGTGGGGAGGCAAGGATCTGTCCATTGGAGGTGTATGAGGGTTGGAGGCTTCGCGAGCATCTTGGAGCATTGAATCGACCAGCCCCGTTATACTGTCATTTGCCTCGACACTTTCGGCCGGCTCTCCATACTCCGCTGGCTCGCCGTAAGTATCATCAGAAAATACATCCGAGTCGAGCGAATCATCCCGCTCAAAGGTAACGACGTCGCAAGTCTCATCGAATGTCACCGTTTTTCTCCTCTGGCGCTTAGGGACGTCGTGCCCAATAAGCCTGGGTCCGTGGAAACGCTTAGAGACCAACGATGAGCGTCCAGGAGACGCTGATGAAGACGGCGTGGGAAGATGGCTTGTAAGGATGACTTTTGGTGGTGGTGGCGGTGGAGGGAAGGGATCCTCATCTGGGCTGGTAGGGCGGCGGAATGGGCTCTTTGAAACCGGTTCCCTTTCGATGAGGTCTTGAAAACCTTTGGACTGACGTCTCTTGAACCCGAGAGGCCGCTCATTCTCTACATGGGACTGCATAGAATCGGGACGCGGTCTCTTCTCACCGCTCACGCGGCGCGGCTGAGGCACGTTGGTAACGGTTGAAGGACGCGATGGCGCGGGGGCGGAAGAGACCTGAGAGCGAAAGGGAGATTGCGAGACAAGATTGCTACGAGTCAACTTCGCAAAAGTATTGGAGGTTCGGCGGCTGATCTGCGAAGCATGAGGGCGTCCGGGTGTGTCTCTTTTCGCGATGCGAAGGGGTGTGACGGGCTGAGGGGGCCACTCAGATTCAGTGGTATTAGAAGGGGGGCGATCTCGAAGAGGGGCCATTGCTGCTAAGAAAAGACGAAGGCGCAGCTTACAAGGGCGTCGTTGTTGGCGAGAAGAGGAGGTCGCTGTCGTCGACGTCGTCAATCAACACCCCGTGGGAATTAACCGCCGCCCAAATCCCAATTCTTATCATGTGATCGCGTCGCGTCAATCATGTGACTACATCATTAAATTTAGTTGATTGATACAAAAAGAATTGCTCCTTGGGTAAAATGTGAAATGCAATGTCGTAAATCGTGGGCGCCGTCACTCAAGCTCAAGTGTTATCGCTTGATAAATATATTCCGCCTCTGCCTCGCTCTCTCCAGGGGTGGTAGGTCGTCCTCATCCTCAGCAACGCCGTCGCTCGATTGCAGCGAGTGATCAGCACCCACTAAGAATAAACCAAATATGAGCAACTGGCCTACTAGAAAGTAGAGTGTCTCACCTGAAGATCCGTCCAATGGCTGGTCACTCATCAAGGTTCCGCCCAAGCTAGAGCTAGGTCGGGACGGAGCTGGCATTATATGGGAGTCCATATTCGATGATATGTGTTTGGGGAGCATCGAACGGCGGCGCTGTAGTCGCAATTGTTCAGGTTCGGTTCGAGATAGTAATGTAAGACGCTAGCTCACTTTGTTGTTGCCTGCTATGTTCAGACCCTCCAAGTCGACAATGAAATTGCTTTCCTCAACCCGTCTGCGTTGCTCAGTGCATTCGACCACCCAGGAGATGCCAACAACATGGGGCTTTGGTTCGCGCATCAACCTGTACAAAATAGTGTAAGTATACAATCAACACCCGTGCATATACACACCTATACTTCGTCAGAGTACTCATCAAGCCATTCTTATACACGATGTGTGTGCAAGACTGTCCGGCACGTCCGATGATCTCGTGAACGCAGATCAATCAGCCACAGAGTTATCCAAGAGCAAAAAAAGATTCACACCTTTGCACCGAGCCCTCTTAGCATGTCCACGAAAAGGCTCCCGGCATCGTCACCATCATCTGTCCGTACGTCGACGAATATTGTGCACGATTTGAGCACCTTCAACGAAGGCGGTTTCGCTGTGGATGGAGCTCCGGCGGTGGTGCTCGGGTGGGAAACATGTGCGCGAACGTCAGGACCATTCGAGGGCGCTCTTGGAGCACCTCGAGAGCCTGCAACATCTAAACTGCTGCCGGAACGGAGCCCACTCCTGGTTCCCTGTGAGCTAGACTGGGGTCGAACGACAGCCGTCGACTTAGAACTACCAGGTGTAGGCGTGGAAGGGAGGACCGCCAACGTTTGTTGTAAAAATTGAGATGCCAGAGATGCTCGGCGCGACGCATCCTTCCACATGTCTGGAAACTCAACTTCGCCACCCTCATCAAGATTTCCATCTGCTGTCGGAACATCGGCATGCCCAAGAAAGGCCTCTTGCAAATTCATTGGCTCAACACCCACCGGGGGTGTCCGGCTGTTGTCCTCCTCATGCGAAGTTGACGCCGTAGGAAGCATATGGCCCATGGGCGGCAAAGGTAGTTCGTCGGGATTGCAATTGACAGCTCGGGAACTCTCTGAAGCTTTCACCGGGCTAGCTTCCACAACAGGGAGGCTAGATTTCTTGCTGACTTTTTCAAACGGGCGCCTCTTCCCAACACCACCATACACGAATGCCCGGGGCTTACTAAACGAATTCTTCCCCACAATGATACCCGAGTTTAGGCTGATCTTCGCCACAGGGCCGGCGGCGGGAGGTAGGATGGAAGGACGTGTAATCATCGTTGTAGTGGTACCGCCAGGTGGACGAGCATTCGGATGGAGACTTGCCACGGACCCGACTGAGGCCGCCCTCTTCAACGGCGTAGCAGCCGTCCTTGCGCTCGAAGGTAACCCATTCCCAAGACCAACGGTACTGTCATCCTTCGCTTTGGGAGTAATACCAATTGCATTGGCAACTGAGTCGGTCTTGCGGTTAAAGCCGAGGGTTGTCGCAGGCCGCGAAGGTGGAGCGGCTTTAAGTTTCTCCAGGGCAAGCGCAAGGTTTGATAGACCGGTATGCTTTGGTTGATGCAACGGGGCTCCTGACGCTAGCGATGAAGCAGGTTCCATCGATGACGACAGCTTGGGAGGCTGGCGCTTTTGGTGCGACCACAGCTTCTGTGGAGAACTTGACGGTGCTCGTTCTACGGTCTTGTTTCGGGATGACGATGTGGGCATGGCAAATGAGAAAGATTGCCTGTGAGAAGATGGCCCAGGGGCGAAAGGAAGAGTACTCTGTGTTCCTGGCTATAAATCAAAATGGGTGTCTGAGAGAATCGAAACGGAGCGACGAACTGGCAGCACTGTCTTTGTGTAATGATCCCGTCTCCCTTTGCTCATTTGTCGTAGACGAACGGGTCAGCCTGGCTGAACCGTATGGCATTGGGACGCCTCGTCTTCCCCTGTCTCTTGGAGTAGCACCGGTAACGGGTCTTGTTACTAGAGGTAACGCGTCGTTTGATTTCAATGTTGTGGTGCACGAAGAAAGCGGAGGCGTCAATTCTTGAAAATTGCGAGTAGGGGGTTCTACAGAAGCGCGCATCTCGGAATCGGTGGGCGACGGGTTGCGATCAGGTTCAGATAGTGTTGAGAGGGGGGAGAGTGGGGATGGGGGATCGTCAGTCAACGGCGAGAGAGGGTCGCTAGACGGGACAGAGGTTAGACCGCCGCCCGGAGGGGATGATGGAACAGGGGCAGTAGCCTTAAGCGTAATATCACAGTCTTGTACCTTTGGCGATGCAGGAGGCGTCACCGCACAGAACTGCGCCAAAAAAAAAAAAATTGAATATTATTGACACGCTAGAAAATGCAAGCACGCACATCGAGAGGCAAGAGTGGACCAGCGAGAGACACGTCAGAGGCAGTGACTTCTAAACTAGGCTCTGCAGCAGGAAACTGATCATTGCAGGAAGGCAAGGCGTCAGCCCCGGGCGTCGGCTTCTCACGCGATGGAGTGTCCATTTCATTTGATGCTGGTAGTGCATGTGGAGCTGTGGGTTCGTTTTCACGTTCGAGTTCTGTCAGTGACCTTCGGAGATTGTGAACAACCATGTCTTCAGCTAAGGGCTCGAGGGTATGCGGCAGGCTGGAGAAACGTAACGCTTCCCGCACAGGTGAGACCGAGACTATTTTCCGAGGGGAGGGCATGAGTTGCCCAAGATTCCGGTGGGGTACAGATGGTGAGGCGAGAGGGACGGATTGAGCTCGCTTCGTCCAGGATGCTCCCAGCTGCGTGGGCGAGGGCAAGGCTTTCGGAGTGATAGCAGAGAAATCGAACGGACCACTAGGCCGCATTGTCTCGGTGACGCGAGACTCCTCTGGATGCAGGTCGTAGACATGATGCGGTCCATCCTCGATATGGTCCTTCTTCAACCGTTTAGACTCTCTCTCAGGGTCATTCTCCGAGGATAAGTCTTGCGGATTCGGAGAAGTACGCTTGTGGGGTTGATCCTTGTGGTGAGAGAGTAAAAGCTCGTCGTTGCTCTGATTGACACCGACGTTGGGAGGAGCACGAGACTCAGAAGAAACAAGAGGAGAGGCCACTGGCATGTTTTTTCTCCACTCTTGCCTAGCAGCCTTCAGTGGGGAGATTCCGAGGGGAATGTCTCCAAGGTCGTCTGATATCGAGAGCTGTGACCGTGTCCGCTTAGCGCTGTCGGACATTGCGGGGAGGATGGAAGGTCAAGGCGGCGAGACAGTGCAAGTTCAAATTGACGCGTTGATTATTACATAATAAACGCGTAGTTTATCAACGCCAGCGCCAGCGAAGCCTGAAGCTCAATGATGAATCTGATCGCCCTAAGACGATGTTCAACTCGTAGCAGGTGGGCCATATCAGGCTCTTCCTCAGCTTTCTTCTCCACCTTTCCGGCTCCCCCGCCCCGTACGTTCAGTCATCGCAACTGTTATGCAGCCAACTTATTAGTCAAAGACAGAACAAACGCGGAACAGGTCAAATCCATTCTCATCGTAAACAAATTGCGCACAAAACCGGTCATTGACACCATTGACTCCTTTCTTAAGTGAGCCCTCATTGCCACAACGCGACCAATGCTGACAGCTGTCAGCCATCTACACACTCAGTATCCCAATGTAAGGGTATTCCACGAAAACAGAAGGGATATTCCACAAGGCGTAGAGGTCTGGCGCCCTGGTACGTCCATCGTCCCCATGACCTTACCACTACAAATTTATTGTTTGTCACAGGCAACGATGCTGAGAAAATCGATTTGGTTATAACACTCGGAGGCGATGGCACAATTCTCCATGCCTCGTCGTTATTTAAGGTCGGGGCTGTCCCTCCTGTCCTTAGTTTCTCTATGGGTACACTTGGTTTTCTCCTTCCATTCCGTCAGTCCGCACCTTTCTTTGCAATCTCCCAACGAGTGATTGAGCCCTTTGGCACAGATGTCGACGACTTTTCGAAAGCACTGGAGAGCGTGTTCCAGGGGAAGGCCACAGTGTTGTACAGGATGCGTTTATCCTGCACCTTTTTGGATAACGATGGAAATAACATAGGCAAGGGTGAAGGTACTTTTTCATGCACTCCCTCTTAAACGCCATGATTTAATGATCCCCTAGATTGGCAAGTAATGAACGAAGTTGCTCTGCACCGAGGATCAAGCCCTCACTTAAATACAATTGATGCTTACGTCGATGGGCAACACCTTACCGAGGCTGTGGTAAGGATTATCCGACGACCAACGAGCTTTCATTCTTAGCAATTCCATTTCTAGTCAGATGGTTTAATTGTTTCAACACCAACAGGCTCGACAGCCTACTCCCTTTCCGCGGGTGGCCCGATTGTTCATCCATCGCTGAGCGCTCTCGTTCTTACTCCCATCTGCCCCCGCAGCCTATCTTTCCGCCCGCTTGTCTTCCCAGCGTCATCTTCTATTACCCTTCGTGTAAGTCTTCCACTAATTCACGGCCTCCCTCTCCCGCTTATCTCATTGCCACCGCCCGCAGATAGGTGACCGCAGCCGTGCCCCTGCGGGTGTTTCCATGGATGGACAGGCTTCCCACGTCTTGAATCCTGGGGAATCAGTCACCGTCCGCGCATCATTGCATCCTCTTCCCTGCATCAACCGGTCTTCAATATCCGACCCCGCTTTCGATGCCCAAGGAGAAGGGGCAGGTCCTGGAAAGGAGGACGATTGGGTCCGAGATATCAACAATCTTTTACAGTACAACGCCACTTTCCGCAGCAAAGCACTATTGAGGCACAGCCGCACGTAAGACCACCCACGAAGCAAGGCACTTATTGCATCCTTGCTACCTAGGGGCCGCGGACATCAAAGTCACGGCATACTCCTACAAGGTGGCTGCTAGCGCTCGAAATATCTTACCACATAGTTTTTGGCCACGAAAATCAGATGGGCAACATAAAGTCTCAACCTTTGTGTATTATGCCAACGGGTATCCTAGGTACTGGTGAGAAGCGAGAGGGTCCAAATGATACAGCCAATAAGACATGGTGGTAAAAAAAAATGTGATGCAGTAGGCAGCTCTAGGAGCAATGAGAGTGATCTGAACGAGACGACTTCTGACCGAATAGTCCGACAACGCGTGTGGTAAAAGAGCATGCATGTGATTGCTGACTCGGGGCAGGACCGAACGAAGCTTCGCTAGTGGGTACCCTCTTCATATCCGTGCACCCTCCCGCTTCTGGAGCGTATGGGGGTGGGTAAGCGACCGAGGCCTTGGAATCAGAAGACGGGACAACTGGGGGGGAATCGACGTGTACTTCCACGATCTCATACTGCGCAAGAGTGACCATCACGGGAGCCCACGCCATTCGGCCTATCCGCGCTGTCTTTCGTTCGGCCTGATTGTTGAGAACCACGCGAACCTCCAAGAATATCAAGCTGCGATCGACGTCTCTGAGCTCCGTAAATGCATCTTGGGCAAAATCGATGGCTTCCTGTACTCAGAGGCGTAAGCAAAAAAGCGCACAGTTCAACAACGACAAACGGGAACGTACCTCGTAAGTCTCTCCTGGCGTGACATAAACCAGTCTCGAGTCGTAGGAGTACGTAAGGATAGTTGGAGGAACTCGAGGCGCAGCAGGCGATGCTGCTTGAGGGCGCGACCCATTGATGTTGCGCGGGAATTGTCCAATGATCATCGAGTTGGGTGCAAAAGACATGACTCGGAGAGCGGGTGGATGTTTGTGTTAGAGGGTGAAGTTATGGGGGTACATTGAGGGGACACCAGTGCGTTCTTTTTATGCAAGGGAACGGGGTCACAGCAACACAAGATAAGACACGACTAGCGGAGTGGCACTATACCACAGTGCCATTCGGCAGTGCGATGATTGTTTAGAACAATCATGTAAGACAGCTCGGAACTCGAGTGAGATTGAAGACTGTGACTGCAGGCGAGTTAGTGGTAGGAAGCGTCGCCATAATAGACGCTGTGCAAAGTGGCGATGTAGACAAGCCTAGTTCTGGAACCCGTGTGTCCAAGACAAAGTGTGGCACGGTATTGCAGCATCGCTCTGACTCGGACCGGCGGGCGCTTTGGCACTGGCACGAGGCTGCGCAATTGTGAGGGCACAGCCTCTAATAATAGTGTTTACAGACGCATATCTACAGTACTCGGAACTAACAGTCTCCACCCAATTCCGAAAGGACGTCGAATATGCTTTGGCCTGGAGCACGCCCCAAAGCAGGTGCATTGGCCAATCTCGCACGGTCACTTTTTGACTTACGATTCTTCTTCGGGCTCTCCTCCTTCCCGTGAGCGAATGCTCCATCCAACCCACCTGCACAGGCATCCCACAGACCAGATGGAATGCGTGTGTCCGTGTTTTCTCTGTTGCCGGCAAGGCACTGCTGAAAAGCCTTACCAGAGAACAGATATGCACGGTTAGGCACCCTACTCGTTAAAAGCAGTGCTTGGGACAGCATCTCAACGGCATCGAATGTGGCCAATACTTGGGCAGTAAGTTGAATGCTACGGTCCTCCAGCGGGGGGACAGCCGATTCGACTGAGCTGCTTGTGCCATTCGGCCAAGAGAAGGACGCTAGAAAAGCCTGGCCCTCCCTGATAGTCCATTTCTCCCTTTGTCTATCAGCGTTGGGCCCTGCTTCATCGGCTCGGACAGCGAGACGTCTTACAATCCATCGTAGTGACACAGCGACCATTAATTGCTCCGGTGGAAGCATTTTGAACGACGGTGTGTCAGATCCAAGAGCACGTAAGAAGACGGTTAGTCGGAGCTCTTCATCCGAAAGTTGGACAGGTAGTGGGTCGGGACCTTCAACGCCGTGAGCCAACAATAGGGTGGCAAGCGTCGGCACTGATACGGACTCCTCAACGTGTCGAGTACCACGGCGGATATGTTCGATGACGAGCTTGGGCCATATTCTACGCGAAGTCGACGCCACGGAAGACGTCGACGGAGGTATCGTTGCGCCGGTAGAAAGTTTCTGGAGGGCCCCTTGTAGAGGTGCTAGGGGATGGACTGTCCCCGTACCCTCGTCCGAGTCGGAGTGCACGTCGATAACCTCGTCCGGGTCGGACTCTTCAATGTCAGTAGAGTCTTCCTCCCCTCCGGTGTCAATGTCAGCCCCAAGGAGACCTGTCCCATCGTCCAAAAGTGCATAAACCCACTCCCTGATAGGACGCCCCAGGCTCCGGATAACGGTCTCGACATCCGGGTTCTCCAGGAATAAGTCTGGCCATACGGTTCTAGTGCTCAAAATGTCCATCAGTCCCGGAGAAAAGTCGCCGCGTCGATATGCTGAAATGTACAGTGAACGAACTCGCTCCCAAGATCCGTTCTCGTTCTCAATGGGGAAATCTGAAGCGGGACGAGAAAGACACCGTACTAGAGGACAAGACTCGGCATCGTGAAGGACGCAGGAAGACGTAGGCTCATTGCTTATTTGGTCGCCACCCTGGTTCTTGGGTATCGCATATCGCAGAGCGGCCTCGACCGTTTTTTCCACGATGCCCTCCCGCTCGTCAGATCCCCTGGCCACCGGTCGAATCAGAAGAGACTCGACGGTTAAATCCACAAAATCAACGACCCCAGTAATCTGATGTCGCGACTTCTTTGGGGACTTTCCGGATGCTGCAGCAGCGACCGACTTCAAGACGTTCGCCACGCGAGTGATGCGCTGAGACACTGTCATGTCACGTTCATAAAATAATTTGCTTGTAGGGCGACGATCGGCAGTGAAATCGTTGCCTATGAGGGCCGCGAGGAGTGGAAGAAGAGAAAGGGATATCTGCAAGTGGGCGGCGAGCCCGTGTGGGCTATAAACAACGCAACTTAAAGACAATGCGTCGTTGGTATCGGGTGAGATGATCCCTTGAGTATGAGGTTCGTGTTTCTTGACTTTATTTCTCTGTGACACCACGAATCCTGCATCGTCTTGCATTTGGCTATCCTCATCTTTTCCCTGGGAATCGGCACTCCAGACCATTTGGTCCATAGGGATGTACCCCGCATACCCCTCGACGTTTAGAATAACGTAGTCAGAGTCTCGCCCTGTCACGTAGCCCCGAAGTCGGCCCGCGAGCTCCACAGCGAATGGATCACCTTCGTTGTCTGCCATGTAAATCTGGGCGGCACCGTCAAGCGATCGCAAGGCGTCAAGAGTGGCCACATAATAAAGCGGTGGTAAGATAGAATTCTCCCGCAGGAAACGTGGTGTGGCACGCGAGAGGGGTGACGTCCTGAAGAACAGCATAGAAGGCTGTATGGTGGACTGTTCTACGCGGATTGTGCTCGTCGCGAATTTGGATCGGTGATAAGGGCCTAGCTCAGTGACCGTAAGTTACATGTCAAGGTCAACGACAGCATCTTACCGTCAAAAACAAAATGGGGTCTGAGACCAACTGAGATCCATGCTCTTATAATCCGTGTTACCAGGTCGCGGAACTCTACAGGTTCACCACCATACACCCACGGCAGGCGGGACCGATTGTGAAGTTCATATATGAAGCTGTAGGGTCATTCTCAATGATGTTGGGTGACAAGGCAACAGGCGGTACGCACGACCAGCCGTCAACGACGAGGGGGATCGTCACTGTGACTTCCGATTTTGATCGCTCTTGAGAGAGGACGAGGGGAGTTGACAACTTGCGCTGGTTTTCTCGTAGATAGGTCGCAAGGCCATGGACACCCATGGATCACAACCGAGAAGTGATACAAAGCGAAGGGTCGCTAAAGTAAAGGCACATCATAGAGCGCACACCCGATCATGGACTCGGGCCGTAAATGTCTACATGGTGACTCTGATTCTACCCTTGGAACCCTCTCCGGTGCCCGTCAATACAGTCCACCACTTTTCCTTCGTACCATCAACCCCACCCTTGGTCGTCGACGGACGCCGTACAACAGTTGACATGCCAGATGATATACCCTTTCGTTGGGTCGTTGTTCCCGCACGTGTATCTGAAGCATGAGACGTAGCTGGCGGTTCCCGATCGGACCTCGTTCGCCCAGGAGCTTCTCGTACCAGCGGATCGCCGTCATATTCCCTTACTTTTCGTTGGACGCGGATCGGGACCACTGCGTAACCTCTCTCCCATTGCTTACGATGGAGTCTGTAGATCGCCATAGTAGCACGAGCGTCTGTCACCTGCAACGGAGATTCAGCAGATGAACTTGGCGAGGGAAACATAGGTTGATTCATACACTACTATGTTCGCCTCCCTGGATCGTTGCCCCAAGCATGTCGCGTACCAGGTTTCTCAGAGCGGGTCGGGCAGCGCGGCTTTGACCATGCTTGTGAGCTAGGAGTTGCGTGTCGCGAATTTGCGCTCGTGGATGTGACAGCATAAGTGCCTAATGCGAAATCATGCAAGTTTGTCTATACAAGCAAGCGAGCATACCTTGAGATCGTTCTGAATAGCATGTCCGATGACGACGCGATCCTTGACGAGCACGGCTATCATACCCTGCACCTCCTCAAATGTCTTTGCTAGGAGCCATGGTGAGACAAATCGGAATCATGCACAGATAACGCTAGTCACCATTTATCATGTCTTTTGCCCGAACGCCACTCCACTGGGTCCGCCAATCTGTAACTCTTTCCTTCTGTCGCACAAACTCATCCAGCAGGACCGCCCCGAAGTAGTTGACCACCGATACCCGTGCGAGTGTTGACTCGGCCCCCATAGGCCCGACACCAACCATTTCGCAGTCCAGCGCTATGTACGGGCCTGGCAGGCGATCTTTGGGCGGAAGATTGGGAGGAAATGGAGTGGGTGCGAATATGAGGGAGCGAAGCGCCTCTACAGTATCTTTACGAAGAGAAGATTCATCGAGAGGCGAAGAGGTAACAGATGGCCTGACATCTGAAGCTGAAGGCGCAAAGGCGCGAAAGGATGGATGTTGCCGCTTTGGCCGCTTCTTCCGTGGTTGATCTGGAGAGGTGTCGTCGGTTCGGAGCCGCTGTGCAAGAATACCTATCAACGACAGTAGCCTTAGGTTGAGATACTACTGAGGGTCAACCTTATGGAGAGTGAGCCAATTTCCGGATGGTTTGCGATTCATGACGGTATAAGTGAGTGCAACGGTCAACAAAAATGATGTATTATGTAAACTAGGTTGTTATACTACGCCGTAGCACCTAAACCAAAGGAATGAGAATGAGCACTAGCAGTTACAAACATCATGAAAAAAAAAAAAAGGTGAAACAGGAACTCAGCGGTGTCAATAATTTTGGAGCACACTCATTTCCACCGGAAATGATATCCTCCCTGAAGAAATTCAATCAAATTTTTGGAACATCATTCGTAGCAGGCGAAGCCAAATCCACGAGACCCTCGCAACCCAATACACAACTCACCTCACGCCTTTTGACATCAGAAGATTGGATAGTAAACAGTCGAGCTGTTTGACGGGTGGAAAAAATACAACGGCGCCGCCGCACAAGAGTGAGCCCCATTCAGTTACCAAAACCCTGCGTGAAGGCCTGGCAATCGCATGACTATTTCCTAAGAGCAATGTGCCCAATAACCTGGTCCGCTCATATCGTCGCGTGTATGACCAGGCGTTTAGGCTGCAGAGCCCCAACCCAAGCCACAAACTACATTCCTGAAGAAGGGATGAGTGGGCCTTGTAGATGCAACGCGAACGGCCTTCTTGGTGGCAGATGCTTTCCATAGCGTACACATACAAGGTCGCATACTCTGCATCTCCGGGGACTTTCCCCGCAGCAAAAATAAGGGGTTGCTAAGAACCCCTGTGCGTGAGCTGCGATGGCGATTCTTTGTGCGGCGGCGGTGGGTTGAGGGAGAGAAAAATAAGTATGAAAACTTTAAACGTTAATCACGTGTTTCCCGGATACAACCGTCCGTCCGTGGCGGTGCACGCGTCGGTCGTCTTGACCCACTTAACCTGGAGAAAGTATGTCTTCACCTTCGGAGCAACGTGATCGCCCTTCTAGACACCATTCATCTGACCCTTCTGCTCCTGGTCCCTCGACGCATAATCCCCCTCCACGACCTCGGCCCAAGGTGGAACCTCCTCCACCTCCTCAGCAAGTCCCAGAGCCGTCTTTTGTAGATCGCATACCTTCTATTAGACTGTCCGTCCCTCCCAGAGGTGAGCCCCGATCTCATGTCTTGTGCTCTTCATGACCCTTGTGCGTCTCGTGACCATAGGTCACTTTTCTCCAGCAACATCTGAGCGCTGCTTCACGTATTGTTCCCAATCCCACTATGGCCGCGCTCACGGAAGTGAACCGAAATGCTATACGTTCTGTCTACGACGTATATTTAATCACGAGGTTGGTCGTGTCCTCACCAGTGCCGATTACGGTCCCATTATCAAGTCACCCACAATTTCGGCAAATGTCCCCCTCCCTCAGGAGGCCAATACGACATTGAGCCAATACATCTCCGATCCTGCACGCGCAGAGGCTTCCGATGGATCTGCCTCGTCGTCATCGCATGCATCGACCTCTCCACAGCCTGAGAATAAGCAACAGCATTGGCAAGAAGGGTATTACGTCTGGCTTTCTCGCTCGAGGCAGGCTGCCTCAGAGCACATGTCCCACATGAAGCGGGACCTCTTTCAGCAATCTGCGTACGAACACTCCAAAGCCATGTGGGCCCAGGCTGTCCGGGAGGGGAGACAACATGAGTTTTACCACACCCTAGAGGCACGTATTTTTGGTTCTGAGTGGACCGCGAACATGCATGAGGATATCCTGTGCGTAGATCCGACCAACCCTCTCGATCTGCACCAACGCTCAGCTTTGCACGCAGTTCTCCCCCATATTATAGC
Source organism: Lactarius trivialis (assembly GCA_003315845.1). Lineage (NCBI taxonomy): Eukaryota > Fungi > Basidiomycota > Agaricomycetes > Russulales > Russulaceae > Lactarius > Lactarius trivialis. The sequence goes on from QFDV01003970.1 coordinate 55,215, forward strand.
ATGCTTTTCCCGTTGTCCACGCCTGTTCCAGAGCTTCAGCGCATCATTGTCAACTATCTCGCCCCTACGCATGTTGTCCTTACTACACTTCGCGACTCGTTCACGTCTGGCGACCAAGTAAAATTCGCGCATCGGATGCGCGAGTCTATTCAAGACGGTGCGCCGTGGACACTCGCTCGGAACGTAGGAAGAAAGATATGGGGCTTACTATCGGGAGAGGGTGAAGGGTAGGAACAATAGTGACTTAAGAGGCATTTATTTCCGTCATTCCTTAATATGAGCATTCTCCATTTTTGCGGTTATGAGAGACTTGACTGAGACCCACCCTCAACTGAAAGTCTAGACTGAGACCGCGTGTTGGTTGTCCCAACTCCTTTGTCTATGCATTGACCGTGACGGCCGTTTCGCCTTGTTTCTCACGTTGTCTCACCTTGATCCGCGTCCTGTCTCGTGCTGCAGACGCGTGTCTTGGCCAAAATCAGCCTCGAAGGGGGGATAGCAATTTGATTAGGGAGTGTCCGGGGTACGAGTTACCATGTTGGATTCATGCCGCTTTCCACGGGAATACCAGGCACGAATAGAGCTGAGTGAAGCAATGATATGGGTGACGGCATCTGTAAAACAGGAGTCTCAAGCGACTGAACGATGGGACCGGGTCTTAACATGTTCTGAACGGTTTCAACAAACGGGTATCGAGATTTCGGCGTCGTCTCTCTTGATGCCCGCTCCCGACAACTTGCGTCCTGCCAAAAACTTGGGGCAAAACTGACACTTCATTCAATCACTGACTAATGCTAGTTTACGATGTTACAGTAGGTGAGCGGCCGTTGACCTTTCCTTATTTTATTTCCTGGGTGCTCACTGAGTCACGGTCCATCACTACAGTTATACATGCAGCCTAGTGATGTACACGGGCGGCCACGATACATAGGCGTTGACTCTTCGCCCCCTGCTTCTACACTCCCACCTTTCCTCGTGTTGTTGGCGCCGATATCGGACAAGCGCTGTACTGCGCCGCTGCCAGTGTTGCCACGTGGATACCTCGAATGCGGCGTCGCCTCTCTGGGGATTCGAGGTATGCTAAAATCGTGGCTGATATTTGAGCCATACGTGCGGACAATTGCGACTTTCTCACAATGTAGCCGCTGTTTTTTTTTTTGTTTTACTGTAACAAAAAAACCAGCTCCATACGCAAGTCGCCGACCATTACTGGCCTGGGCACGGACCGTGCCCAGGCAGTCACGGACATGAGCGCCTGGTATTTGCCGTCATGACACCATGAGACTCTCCCAAGGTTCATTCACACCGCCAGTAAGTGGTGCCCAGTACATGCCTTTATCCTCTGCTGGACACATTGTCCTACACACACTCATGGTTTCCTGCTACCGCTGCCATCTGATCTTGACGGAAAGTTGGTGCAACATGATGATCATCCTTGGCGGCATGTCCGCATCAGCATTCTGGTGCACCTCTCCGAGTCGGATCCAACATGACTCTTGCGACAGCCGTGGCATCATCTAGGAACGCTGGCTTTTGCACTGTGCAGTCGCCGCGCTTATTGATGAAAGTGACATCACGACAGTCCTTGGGCCTGATGCCGTGTCCACTCTCATCCGGAACTTCAAGCGCTGGAATTGCCTAAAACGGATGGCTACGTTCGAGTTTCAGGAGATCAGGGATGGCCGGATATGTGGATGCCCGTCAATCTCCCTCTAGCTCAAAAATGTTAGTTCAGCTCAGCTTATTCTTCAGCAATACTATTCTCAGCGACCCTTGAATTATAATACGGCCGAGGTCCTATGATGATTGCCTCCACCTGGATTTGGATTAGACCCCTGACCTTGCCTTGTTCCGGGGTGATTATCTTTTTATTACACCCGTGCGGTCTTGAGTAGTAATGTACTATTCGAGATGCGGTAAAGCTGCAACCGAGACGCGGCAGGACTTGCTATGTCTATTGTGGACTATTGTCAGGAGACCTGAGGCCAGGAGAGACATCGCTCGGCAGGACGGACAGAGTTCCCAGCCCTAGTTCTCAACAGGAACCCGGAACATGTGTGGCAGAAGTTTTCTGCAAGGATCGCGCGCTTTCAGGATCGCGCTGGCATGCGGAAAACTTCAAAGGCAAGCCCATGTCTCCATCATCTCTGGGTACAGCCCCGCAAGGCGTGTTGGAACGAAGGGTCGCAACTAATTCAGTGGAGTACATACCCCATACACCGATCGTTGGCTTTTGGTAAATGGGTTAAGCTAATTGTGTTTCTCAAATCAGAAAGACGATGATTTAGGTTTGAGAGTCTACCTCGAGGTTTTCACTTTTGGACTGAGCAAGGCTTTGTCGGTGATCTGCACAACAATAAACACCGCCGCAAACGCCCTCGATCAGCTCTTAGTTAGTCGAGTTCCGGAAACGAAGTGATATCCCTTCTAGTAAAAGATCACTCGGTACAGATCACGACAATAACGAGTATGGGACAGGAAAGATTATCTTGGGCGCCAAAATACCATCTTTGTCCGCAGCGGCACTGCGTCCAATCCTCATCTGTGCCACACAGCATCACTGTATTTTCTCAGGCGCCTCGGCGGTACATCGCCAACTACGCTGGATTGTCGTCAGCCTCGTGTTATCCACGTTCAGGGGGGTTGGCTAACGCCCCGTAAAGTGGCAACAACTCGGCCACGGTCCACCTGTCCTTTCTGATATCGGTAGCGGTATGACCGCATCCGCTCGCAAGAGGGGCATGGGGCGTGTGTTCTCCAAGGCCATTCAACGGTCAGGAGGACACGCTTTCTCGTCAGACGGGTGTGCATTTAGAAAGTCTTTCACAACAAGTGTCGTATTGGAAATAATAATCAAGTAGGGTAGCAGAGGAATTCGAAGTGGTGTTGCCTATGCATTATACGAACGGTAAAGACGTAACTGCGGGCGTCAGTACGCGAATAAAAATACAGTCATGCGCCGGGCGTGCTGGAAAGTGAGTGGATACATAATATAGCGTAAGTGGGCTGTCAATCGAACAGTCAAAATGCTAGAACGGATGTCCTAGCATGCAGGGGAAGGACGTGTGCAGCCATGAGCCAAACCTAAAACACACCATAGTCAATGTCGATGTTGCAGGACCCGGTGCGAGATTCACGGACGTACGTTAAATATTAAATATGATTTCTTGTCGGCGTCCAGAGTCCGCCAGAGGTAGTAGCGCATCCCGACGTAGGTACCAAAGCAAACGAGAAAGGCGGTGCTGACGGGGCCGACTTCCCAGAACCAACTGAGAAACATAGACCATACGATAGTAGCAACGAGAGTGAAGAGCCGAGAGAACTCGGGGGCATAGATAGGAAAAGTCATACGTCCTAAGGCTTTGTCTCCTTCGACATCAGGGAAATCTTGTGCTTGGATTGTCGTAAAAATTAGCATGCCGCTGATAATGACGGCAGTGACAGACACGTAGTCCATCGCATGGTTAGCGCCTAATCCCGTCAGCATCCGTGAATCGAAGCGCGCTCAAGCACATACCAATGATGGTCGTAGCACCAACTTCGAAAGAAGCGTAACCACCAATGTTACAGAAGTTTTTGCCGACGATGTGACTAGCAGCGCCGAGTTCGTCATATATGAATGTGGTGGCCACGAGGCCCAACGTCGTCCAGACGAGATCTTGATCGTAAAATGATGACCAAAATACACAAAAAATGACGATGGCCCAACGGAGGACGACAGCTTGTGACTCGGTAATTCGTCCTGCTGGGAGAGGACGCCAAGGGCGGTTGACCTTGTCCTCTTCACAGCTACGAGCTTGGTTGGACACATTGCACAGGAGTAGATGGAACCAAATCCATAACCAGCATTGTAACAGGCTGGAGAGGGACTGTACAGGTGCAGTCGCACAGGCGAAGGCAGTCTGCGAAGCAAGGCATTACTACTAGACGCAAAGGAGGAAAAGAATGCTTACAATGGGGAGAAAGATGGTCTTATAGTCTGTCCACGTAAACAGGATAGCGGTGTGTAGGTGATACAGTACAGCTGAGAAGAACTGTCGTAGAAAGTCCTCCGCCTGGCTGAAGGTCAGGTTGACCGAGACCGACCATGGCGAATTGTTGGCGTAGTGTGGGGTGAGCGACGGCATAACAAATCTCGCCATGATGCTATGAGCAGGAACGAAGGTATGAGCAAGCGAAGGACGATGAAGAGGGGGGTACATACTGAAAGAGGTCGTCACCAGTGAAGGGCGAAAGAATTATGTTGCGTGAATATCGTGAAGTGGACTTGGGGACTGGCACACACGAAGCTTGCGGAGGTGTGGGAGCGCATAAGTACCTCTCTGTGTGATCGAGCCGCCCATTTGGTGGGAGAGGGTACAAGTAGATCACACCTGGTTTCGGCGTTGCCCTGGAGTGAGCATCAGGGATCTGTGGCAGATTTGAGTTCGGTCCGCGGTGAGTGAGGGACGCGGAAATTCAAACCGTCGAGACAATAGAGTGCCGTTCTCCATTTGATTTAGAATCGGATGTGGGTGAGATTGAAGAAGGAAAACGGATGCGGCGGCGAGAAGTAAGTTAGCGTGGCGATGTAGAGTGAGTGACCGAACTGTCGGTTCGATTACCGGTACAGTAACCGTAACCAGTGACAGAGACGAGACACACAAACAGGCGCACTGTGTTCCCCGTCACAGACCCCGGGAACCCTCATTACACACCATCGTCACTCTCCGGCTCACTTGAGTCACTAAAACCTGTCACGTGCTGGGGACAATAGAAATCATTCTCGCTGATACTGATGTACAACCTACACTGCCGCAAGGGTCTTACCAGTACTGTAGGTTCCGTGCGGCGTACAGTACTCTTCAACATCAAACAGTTCCGTTGGACCGGATCGAGGTGATGATACACTCATGGGCACTGGCCGGATACGTCGCACCCTGGGAAACACGATATCTTTCGCTGCTATGTTGTTCTTGGCTTAGTGCGCCCTGTGGCGAGTCTATACCGGTTCATCGGCTGCCTCACCATGTACTGTAATTGACTTCGCGGCGCCGACTCCCATTCGCTGAGTAGGCATTTGTGATACTTGGCCCTGCTTCAGGCCAAATATCACTTTTGGTCTTGGCCGCATCCGTCCATTTCCCCAATTTGGTCGTGATCGTGGAGCATCAGTAAACAAAAAAAAAATTACCTTGCCTGCGGAAATGGAAAATGTGACCCTCACACTGGACACTTGGACGCATTGCGCCCCGAAGACCCCCACAAAAGCCTCCATCAGCCTCCCCGCAAGGGCTTACAATCCCAGCAGAACGACTGATGTACTGATGGCTTGGTTGAATGCGGTAGAACTATGAATGCGACAACCCTTGCAGTCCGATGCGATCACCAGATATAATCGCCCTACTCGTGTGAAAATAACTGCCATGCATTCGTAAAGAATACGACAGGTTCACACCAGGATAAGACCCGTAACATTACGTCTGAGGGTGCTCAACACTCGCCGGTACCGTATATGGTCTAAACACTGTCCAGTGGATGGGATCACCCTTTGTTGGCCGCCACGCCGACCTTGCAAATCGCTATGAATGGGGACTGGTCATGGCTCATCCAGGTGAGCATGCAGTGTCTGGTCCCACATCTACTCGATAAGGACGTGAAAGATACCGGGAGGGATATGTGCGATGTACCTGCCGCACGCCCATCCGATGCGCACATCCAGCACCCCCGGAGTTGTGCAGGCGACTAGCCCGGCTGTGCCATGTGTTTTCACGCGGGGATTTCAGAGTATTCACTTACTCAATCTTCTGGTTTGTTGAGCTGGATGCTTCGGGACCGAAGCGGGTGCGAGAGAAAGCCCAGTGTGGAATGCATTTTAATATCGCCGAGTGGTAGTCCAGAAGCAGAAGCAAGTAGCTGGTAGAGGGAAACGAAACAACCCTTTCTGTGCTCATCCGAAATGGGAACTACACCCACCACTAAGTGACTCGGAAGCGGACGCAAACCTCCTGCCTGCCGCATGTACGTCCTAGCACTCGTGTATTATTCCCGACTGAGCTGGGAAAGAGGTCGCAACTTGGAAGGGTGAGTCGGGAGCTTAGGGAACGATTTAAGGCATACAGTATACTGGACAGCTACATATACTGGACAGCGCCATCCAGATGACATAAGGTTCACACGATACAAAAAAGGCAGTTAGTCATGCTGTCACCTCACTCGTGCAAGTCATACAAGTCGCAACCGCCACCCGCTTGTTGTACTTTTAACGCTCAACCCTACCCAACCCCAACTCTTATCCAGCATGGCCTCTCTCCTAGAGCGCATGAATGTGGACACAACCCCAAGTATTGGGCCTGTACGCTCAAAGACTCGACGTGCAACTTCAGTACCTTATTCACGACCACCAAGAGGCGACATCAACTCGCCTTGGAAGCACGACATGTATCAGCAAGGCTCTGAATCCGGGAAGTCCCTGTCTGATCGTCTGGGTGCTCCGCAAAAGGACGCACCACCCAAGATGAACTTTGGAAGTGCAGTGAAAGCCCTCAAGGAGGCCACAGGATCGCCGACGGATAAGGAGTTGTCAATTCGTGGAGCGAGCACACGGGGAAACGTTGTGGAGGTCACTGGTCTCGTAAAAGGGACAACGGCAGAGGACGTAGAGGTGAGTGATCGTCTGATCTAGCGTTTCGCTGGCAATACTGAGCTCAACCCCCTCAGGCCATCTTCAAACGATGCGGTCCTATCACGCAGTCATCTGTGAAGCAAACGCAAGGGAGTTCGGATGTTACAGTACGCCTGACTTTCAAGCAAGAAAAGGATGCCCGAGAAGCCGTGCGCGTCTTCGACCAGCAAGTCGCAGATGGACGAACGCTTGGAGTGCGGGTTGTGGGCGGTGTCAATGCTAGCTTAAGTGGTCGTTTGAGCATGAGCGTAGTGGATGGTAGCGTTGACGTGCTCATGGATACGGATGCGGATAGTGGCTCGTGCGTATTCCTGTGCCCTGATCCCTTCGAAGAAGTGGTCTTGATACTTGTATCCTGCAGCAAAATGCGCTCGGATGATATTATCTCTCGTGACCCAGAGGCCGCAGCGCGTGCACATATACTCGTCGCGCCACCAGGTGCCGACCCAAAAGACTATCTTCCGTCGTCGGGTCGCGGTCGCGGTCGCGCACGGGCAAGGGGACGCCGTGGAGCGGCTGGTGGGGGTAGGTGAGAACACGGAGACGGGACATGGACTAGGAAACGATATATCTTTCTTCCTTGCCTTACTAGCCTTCCCTCCGTCATTGCGACAAGTTAGCTAACGACTTTTCTACTCACTTGTGTAACTTACCACCAGTTGTGCGGTTTATCTACGCGCTTTCCCTTTCGCACCATGTCGTTCACTTCAGCACTCTAGCGTATCGCGTATTGCTTTCCAGGACAAGCTTCTAAAACGAATTGAAAGCGGTCTGTTTCATGTGTCGTTTCCAAATGCGATTGTAAAACAAGCAAGTAAAAGTAGATATAGCAGGCCCCGATCTTGCCACATTCATCAGACCTGTCCTGCTCGGATTGGGAAGTCATCATACTCCAATTGTTCATCCGGTGTCCACCTCTGCTAAGAGGACAATCTTTGCTCTTGTCCCGGCAGCCGAATGTAATATAGAGCCAAACCCGTTTATTCACTCTCAGAAATAAGTGCAACAATCATCCTAAATAAGGAACACGTGAGGTCATCACTGTAAAATTGGAAGGTGACATACCGGTAGAGATAATAGAAGAAAGAGAGCAAGTAAAAGCCGAGCTTGACGAAACTCTCTTTCTTGTGTCCGGAGAGGGTGCGAAAGATTTCTGTTGCGTCATACATATGGTTTTTGTTTCTTATCCTTGGACAAGTGAAAGGCGTCAGATCGAAGGACGGGACACGGCTAATGTCACATCGTACTTGTTGACATTAAATGCGAGTAATGGCGCGTTGAGAAGGAATGCAGTCCATTGTCCGGAGACCAGGAACAGTATCGTCAAAAAGGCATGGGCAGTGTTTTCGGGGATGACAAACTAAAGCCAAGAGGTGCCATGGACCACGGGCCACATCAGGAGGACGAACCAAAACAAAAAAAAAAATGAAAAGAGAGAAAGACGGACTTGATTCAACTTATTACACAGGTCTATTGGGTTAATATAATCGCACTCCAAGTCAGAGAACATGATGATCTGTCAAAGGAGAAAGACAATCAATTAGTTTAACAAATTGAGAAACGAAAGACGCACAAAGAAAACCATGGTGAACAGTAATCCCGCAGCCATTAGCACTGCGAAGAGGAACAGCCAACCTGTTACAGGGAAGTGAGTGAGAGGCTCTGAGGACAGATTAGGACACACACCAGCGCCACCCATGTTATATAACTAAATGCACAGTGTTGCAGATAAAAGGTAGGGAAGAGCAAACTAAGCGTGGACGGGTTTTTAGACGTGAAGTGACTTGCGGAGGGAGACAGACAGCACGTTGAAAACAAACGCTATGGCAAGGGAGGGCTGACGTTGTAATGTCACATGCATCGCGTAACGCGTGACACGTACCCCAGACATTCCTTCTTCCTTCGAAGTATACTCAAGAGTATACTTTCGCGAATTCTGTTCACACGCGGAAGTACCCCACTACGTCTGATAGAAGGGTTTTTGACTTGTAACGATTCAGACTGACGTGAATGAGATTTGAGAGCATACTGTGTAAGTCTAACATAAATTTCATTCACTAACTACCGTTAAACATTCTTTGCCTCCGTCTGCTGGCATGTGGCGAAGCAAATCATGACAGCGAAGCCACTAACGAAAGAGCCAACGGGGCCGCGGCCCGTAAGTTTCCAGCCGCAAACGGGAAAACTCATCATTGTGAGGCCCGAGTGCCAACCAATGCCAGAACTCCCTGCAAATAAATTTGTTCGTGCACACACAATGTCACATCTAACGGGGGTGGTTCTGGGCGATAGCTCTTTGCAAACGTCTGGATTGCTTCCGAGAGACGTGTGCACGACCAAATGACTAGGCGCGACAAAACATTTCCCAGGCAAAGGTGCAAGCCATCAGTGTTATGACAGCTTCTATCCGTCGAGCGACATGGAAGCGGATGCCGCACTTACCCAGACGGCGTTCGATCCCGGTCGTTCCCAAGTGTCAGTAGATCAGATAACACTTCCCTTGGAGTATGATGATGACCGCGGAATGCGGAAGTGTGCCCTTAGCAAAATTTTCATTTAGTACGTACAGACGGATCTTCGCGTCGATAGAACCGAACTCGCCTTTAACCTAGCGCCGTGCTATGGATCAGGTTATATTGGGGATTGCATACGATCAACGTCCGGACGAATGCCGTTTAGACGGTGGTACCCATTCTCTGTCGAGGTGCCCGTAACAAGATAAAAGAAACCGCATCAGGGTAGCTGGGGTACTTGCGACAAAAACGAAACACATGCAGCCGCATTGTCCGGGAAAAGTGTGATAGCGAGCATGGCTTTTGCACCCGGGCCACCTGCAGCACGGATCAGAGGCCACTGTATCTCCACGATTATATTATCGAGGTCTGTCACCGCTCACCGCTCACGCATCTAGAGATCTCCGGGCTCCGCCTCCCTGAGCACATGGCACGCCTTCCAACCATGATCAAGTGTTTTGCTAGGTCTTCGACGGATCACCGGTGGCAGGCTGAGCGGACTTGTCTGGAACCAGCAACCAAGGTGTCGCCCCTTGATAGGCTGAGGTGAGACGCAGAGAGATAAAAACTGAACCACCAACTTCAAGTAGGGGCGCCAGTGTTTGGCTCTTGAGTCGGAAAGGTAAGTTTTACTCCAATACCATATAGGTCATACTGCATGGGGCACGGGTCGACTGTTTCGATGTCACTTTACCGTAGGGGAGCTCTGGATGCGAATGCGACCAGGCTTATAGACTTCGGCCTCGAACGAATGTCCATAGTGCTAGTTCGGCCGCATCGAGGAAGACACCGTTCTCGGAACAGTACCACTCCACTCAGATCAGCAGCATAAGGTACCCATTCCACGTTAGAATAATTAAGGGCGTGATGCTCACCTGAGTTAATTTTGACGCATGTTTTATTGAAATCTGAGGTCAGTGTTGAAGTGATATTATCTAAGTTGGATAAAACAATAGCGTAGCAAGACCGTGTGATGAAACATGTAAAAATGTGATGTGCTTTCGTGGCAGAACACTTCAATCGTGCGACCAATGTTCGCCCCTCCATTTTTCGTTGAGTCAGCTGCTCCGAGTCCATGGGATTACCGGAGTTACATAAAGCATAGCCTTGATCCCTAGGTACCCAGTGTGAAGAGGTCAGTGTCAATCCGTATCGTGCCGTTGCGCTAGCATTTTTGGTTAAATTTCAGGCGCCACAAGTCAAATTAGTCAAACCCGTATGTGCAGAGGAGTGCTCATTTGTGAGGCTTCTCTTCCCAAAGAGCATTTCAGGTGAGGTTGCGCTCACAAGTCACGAACTAGACTAGCGCGAGCGAGTTTGAAGCGAACGGAACAAACAACTAGCACCATGTAGTATGTGATTCGCTGACTTGTTCAGATGTTTGGATGAGAGAGTAGACTATTCCCGCGCATTATCTCAGCCAACGGATAACCGAACCGAACGATGCAAGGAACGATGTGCGAAACGTCTTCCAAAGATAAATCGACTCGGAGTCAGCTCGAATTCTCAAGATACGGTTGTGTTAGATGATGGTCGCGAGGGTACCGCAGCCACTGGCAGTTTACATCACATCAAATAGATATATCATCCGAACCTATGCGGTACCGAGGTACACACACCGACGACGGACGTCCGGGCCAAGCCGCGGCTTGAGTGAAGCTCCTCTACTGTACAGTACTACAGTATCACCGTAAATTGAAAAATCTGAATGACTCAAGTTGACAGGTGAACGTTTCGAAGTTGACATCGGATAACCAGGACACAACAAGCCGTGTCCCCCATACAGTACACATCAGTTCCTAAGAAGAAACCCCCCCCCCCCCCACTTGCAACCTCCGCATGGTATCTAGCTGCTATTTCCTCTCCATGTCGCGACCAATGCATGCGCACCCACCCCCGCCGCATCGGCAACAACCTCGACATGCTTGAACACATTTCCTTCTTCCCTTAACGCCGTGAGGACAAGCTCGCGGTAGCGGTCTATACCCCCCAACGAGCCTCCAATACATAAAACGCTGGACTCTGCGCGGGCCTTGCGAGGGTGATCCTGTTGGTACAGTTGGCCGCACACGTGAGAAGGGGGGGCGTGAGCTCGTACCTCTTTTGCAGAAGGGGAGAGGAGCACTGCCGATATTTGCTTGGCGAGCTTATGTGCACAATCGCGTAGCACCTGTACGGCAATGGGATCGCCGTCCTCGAACGCCGCCTCAAATACAAGTGGGCAGAGAGAAGAGAGCCGTTTCTCGCGCGGCAGCGAGCTGGTCGAGTCGGGTGCATGCACAGCCGCTAACAGCTCTATCACCTCTACGACACCAAACTTTTTGAGCACCTTCTCTCTCAATGCGCCGCGCGTTACCATAGCATCCGTAGTTCCCGAGTCTTCCCGCGCAAGCAAGGCACGCACTGCGGTGCGTCCCACGTCAAATCCACCTCCTTCGTCTCCGAGGATCCAGCCCCAACCGCCCATACGTGCAAGGGCCTCTGGCAGCGCATCACCAGGACCCTGGCGAAAGCTGGAAACGTTGCTCCCGGTTCCGGAGATGACCACGACGGCAGTTCGCACGTCCTGTATGAAGCGCAACGGTGCGGCGAGGAGGTGAGTGTCATTGGAAATAATAAGACGCTCGATGGGAACGGAGAGCAATGTCGATACATGGGGGAGAAGGAGTGAGATCGTGGCAGAGGAATCCACGCCTGAGACGCCTAACCATGCCGCTTGGAGGTTGTAGGGTGGCGTACTAGCTCCAGCAGCATCGATGTGGGTCGTGAGGTCGACTGGGAGAGTGATAGGCGTTGACGACTGTAAAGCCGCGGTCAAAACGGAGGACACCGTCGCATGGATGCTCTCAAGGAAGGCATCGAGGCCAAGATAGGTGAAATTTGAGCCCTTGGTCACGGCGCGAGCGACTGTGGTTCCGCTTGATGAACACAGGACAGCGGCGGTCTTGGTACCCCCGCAATCGATGGCAAGATACAAATTCAGTGGAGAGGACATGCGTACTGTATCGTTAGCTTTGGGGAGTTGGAAGGGACTCACAAGTAGGTTCTGGAGACGATGTTTTTAGCACTTGTTGAGGCACGGGCCAAGCTTATTACGATAGTCATCATCATGTTGAATGATCGTATCGATCGACCTTTCACTTTGAAATTTTGAAAAAACTAGGCATTCTGGATTCTAATTGCCCGTATCGATCCTATGCACCCCACTGGCGACCAACATATCGCCAGTGAGGGAGAATAACTTGAATCTATGGCCCGGCCACGCGGGAGACTGCCAACTATCATAACGTAGCACCTGGATTTAAATTCGTCGCTTAAATACATACACGGAACTAGAATGTGCAGATATAATCAAAATCTGTACCAGGAGTGTGCCTCCAGTGCTGGGGAAAAGAGAATTTAAAAAGGAGCAATCCAGATATAAGCCCAGGTCATCATAGCTTCGCCTTGGGTGTCGTCGAGCTTGCCCCAAGCTCTGACTTCGCACGCTCGCGTAGTTCGCGACGCAAAATTTTTCCCGAAGCACTGTAAACACGCATTCAACACACGCGATAGGCATTGTAGAAAAAATGGGCAACCTCTTGGGAATGGCACCGATGACAACAACACCGCCGCGTAAAAACTTGTGTCTCGCAACATGGGATTCTATCCACAGCTGCACATCCTTAGGGAACGACTTTGGCGCATTAGCGGATCCCGACCTATGAACGACATATGCTCTGCAAACGAACAGTTAGTGATAGAAAGTTTCTAAGAAGTAAGAGTCTGTTCACCGTGGAAGCTCTGTTGCCTGGGTGGCGTCCTCAACTCCAATCACCGCAGCATCGACAATATCAGGGTGTCGAAGGAGAACACTTTCTAGCTCAGCCGGTGGAACTGTGAAATAGTGATGGCCAGTATTACTTCGTGATGCCGAGGTACATTTTAATCAAAGTTACCTTGGAAGCCCTATAACACTAGAGTCAACCCAGTGACTAAAACACGATCAAGGACACTTGCCTTGTATTTGATCAGTTCCTTCTTTCGGTCCACAATTTGGTAGTACCCTTCCTCGTCTCTAGTCGCTATATCACCAGTCTTAAACCACCCATCTGTGGTGATCGAATTTGCAGTGGCGGATGGATTGTTGAGGTACCCCTTCATCACCGTAGGCCCACGAACCCAGAGCTCGCCGGGCTCGCCGGGTGCGGCATCGATGACGTTGTCTTCGTCACTAGCTATAAGGCGAGCTTCGAGGTTCGGAAGGAGTATGCCGATGCTGCCAACCTTTCTCACACCATCTTTGGGGGGGAGCAGATGCGTTGCAGGTGAGGTCTCAGTCAAGCCGTAACCTGGAAGTAGAATGAGTTCTAATCCGCGTACAGAAACCAAAGGAATATGGAACCTTGCGTAATGTCAACATTTGCACCGACCGAACTGAATTTCTTCCTGGCCAAGTCAACAACACCCGCACTGAGAGGAGCAGCGCCCGATGCCATCAATTTAAGAGTTCGCAAGTCGTATTTGCTAGTGGCTGCGGCCGGCAATGAGCGCAAGTGGAATGCGAAACGTGAGCAACTCTCACTCACCAGGATGATGGACTAGAACAAGAATAATTGGCGGAACAACAAAGGCGACGGTAACCTTGTAACGCTCGATACTTCTGCAGAACTGCTCAGGATCAAATTTGGGCAAAACGACTACCGGAAAGCCACAATAGAAGGGGTAAAATATGAGCTTGACGGCACCTGAATGACATGTTAGCTGGCGGGCAGGTCATGCGAAAGCATGACATACCATAAATGTGAAAATAGGGCAAAACGCCGACCATCACGTCTCGACGAGGAATAAGAGGTATTTGTACAGCGGTGACCATGGGTAGCACGGAAGTGATATTTCTATGTGTTGTCTAGAGCCATATCGGTCAATACGCGAGAAGAAAACCAGCCTGATCGAACATACCTCAACACCTTTCGGTTTGCCGGTTGTTCCAGACGAGTAGCACATGAAGAGAGTCTCGTCAGCTTGAGAACCGGTAATTTTCTCCTCCTCCGCAAGGGCACCATGGCCAACGAGGTCCCCCAGCTCCAATATCCCAAGCTTGCGAGCCGTTTCGGAACCGTTTCCGTAGATGTCCAGGACCACCAATCGGCGACGGGCCTCGTTCTCTGACACGCCGATGCTTTTGAACATGGATAACACAACCGGAACTAGATCGGGATGGGAGAACACGACACGGGCGCGACTGTCAGTGTACTGGAACGCAAGCTCCGCAGGGGTATAGGCGCTGTTCGCGAGGGTGGAGCGGACACCACCAGCAAGGAGTCCGAAGAGGGCGATTGGCCATGCTAAGCTGTTGGGACTGAATATCATGGCAGTGTCTCCTCTGAATAGGCGGTTGCCTTGCGGAAGGCGGGTACGAATACCATACGCAAACTCGAGCGAGAGTTTGCGGAGGTCAGCGCGCGAAAGGACTCGACCTGTCGCGGCCTCAATGAAGGCGGGAAGACTAGGGTCATGTTGAGTAGTTTGGAAAAGAAAGGTCCAGAGGGACTCGGACACAAGTTCGACATTGGGAACCGGGGAGGTGTAGGTGGTTGAAGGCATAGCGGAGAGGTTCCGTCATGCATACTCGGCAACGGGTTTTATGAGCGGTCGTAATGAGCCGATCAAGAGGCGAGGGTGGAACTGAAGCAGTCTGTGCAATTCCCAGTGGCTGAATGGCAGGTGTCCGACTCGGAGAGTTGGAAAAACACGGGTTTGTTGCAATGATCACCCTTCCGCCCATTCTCATTCCGCCATGCTACGCCTCTTCGCCAACGCCAGCAGGATTAGGCAAAATCAACACCACGTGCCCCCGGAGCTCGGTCACTACCCAACCGAACCGAACACTCGGTTCCGGCTAACGGAACTAATTCGTGCTACGATTCATATTTGGTATCAGATGCAAGGTATGTACAATATTGTCCGTGTGAGAAATGTCAGTAAAACGTCCCAGTCCACCTAGAAACTCCATCACCGTCATTCTCCCTAAAAAAGAAACAACAGCCCATCATGAAAGAACGAGCGCTACGGCAGCCACGACGAGTTGGAATAGTATACTTCCCGAGTATTTCAACGTTGCATTATTCTTGCCTTTACCAGCGTTCGTGCTGTTGGAGGAACTATTGCCTTGGGCTGTAGATAGGACGCTCGGGGGTAACACGCTCGCTGCTGCCGTCGGTTGTTGACCCTGTATCCCATTTCCAACTATAACGTATGTGCCATTGCTGGGGATGCCATTGATCGTCACATATACGAACCCGGGCCCAGGTTGGAATATATTGGCGTTGGGTGGTGGCTGCGCGGTGTGAAGAATGATTGTCCCGTTAGATTGCACCGTATATGTGTTGTTCAGCTGCATGATCCGCTGGCCCATGTTCATTGCGTGCGTCGTGAACCCTGGACGAATTAACCACACTGTTGTGTTGTTTGCCGCATCGTTCCCGGCGCCAGAATAAGATGTAGAGGGAACCGTGATGTCGAAGTAGTCGCCACCATAAGAGAGCGTCGTCGGAATATTTTGTGGAATGGGACGTGTCGGAGCAGAAAAGTACGGTGGATAAAAGATCTCCGCAGTGTATGTCGTGGGATACACCGTTGTCAGGTTCACGTCAATGTTCGGATTCGAACCAGCGACCATAACTGATCCATCTGGTAGCAATATTGCTGACGAATGGTACAATCGTGGAATATTAGAAGAGCCTAATCCGGCCGATGACCACCGGCTGCCAGCAGGTGCATTCGGGTCGTAGATTACGGGCTGCAAAACAGGCGCAGTCGCAAGCGACTCCCCATATGGCATAGCTCCCAACGGGGTTGTCAACGTCCTCAGAGCATATCCTGCCGTACCGTATTGGCCGCCATTGAGGAGAAGAAATTTTCCATTAGGAAGTGCGATGAACTGGCCCATTGTGCGTCCAACTGAGAGGCTGTCGTCTTGAATGTAGACTGGTGACGATCCATCTTGAGGTTCGGGCGTTATACGTTGGCAGTCGGTGGAAGCGGGAACAGTCCAAGTGTCAATATGTGGGAAGCCGTAATTGCCCCAACTTTTATCCTCTATGTATTGGCCGCCGCAGAAAAGAATGGTCGGGGTATAGTTATTGGCAGGGGTCAAAGGTAGCATGGCATTTGCTCCCGACGCAGGGTATACTCGAGTAATCTGCCCCGGCATATCAGGCAGGGGCGTCTCGACATTAGCATTATAATCCCACACAACTGATGATAGTCAGTAAATAAGATTGGTAAAAAGTAATGTCATCTTAACTGGTTGAAAAATTGGCTTGAAGGAACATCTTGCCAGAGGGCATGAGGTATGTCAAGGCATATGCATTGAGCCCGCTTGTGTTCACCATAAAATTCATAATTTGAGGAGCCTGTGACCGAGGGGGGAAGAACTCGAAAGTTGGTTCAGCGGCACCGCCTTCGTAAGTTGGGTCGGTGTTTGGGTAGTTACGATTGATGTAGCCGCCCGCGGTGAATCCACCGATGAGAACGATTGTGCCATCGGCGAGGGCTTCTGCACCAGCATACCAGCGAGACTTGGCCATCCGGAGCCCATTTGGAGAGTCATACCAAGGGCATCGCGTGGCGTCGCCACTGCAAGGGGTGATGATGCGGATTGCACGTGTGCCACCATAATCTTGGTATGTGGGATCGTACGCGGTAGTAGAACCGGGGTCAGAGTTGTCTCCGCCAGGACCAACAGCATTGTTACCACCAAAGGTAGCAAAGGAACCATTGGGTAGATGCATTCCTGCCGCACAGAAGGCGTTTGTTTTCACATCCATCGGGGTAGCGGTCCGCGAAGGAATATCCCTGTTGGGAGATTTGAGACAAGGAAGCCAAACTGCAAAGATGTGCTCACCAAACTGAAGCGTAAGCAGAATGGCCATTGATCTGTACAGCATTTCCCTCAACCTTGTCGATGATGTACACCTTATCGGAGCTACCGACAAACATCTAAGATGGGGGATGAGCGATGGAGTCGGGAGAATGTATTGAGGGACAGACCATCATAGCGCTGACAACGGTATTCCCAGCGACGACGAAGGACCCAGGCTGCTGAGCAATGACGGAAGGAACTGCAAGTCCGAGTGCGAGAAAGACAGTGATTTTCATGATGCCAGATTGGTCTTGTTGAACAGGCAAAGACCCGAGGGAGGGGGAGGGAGAGGAGAGGAAAGGAGTGGAGAGGAGAGGAAAGACGGGAACGAGGAAGAAAGGCAAGGTTTATGCCTTTACCGCCTCCCACAACCGAAAATTGGCCGAGTGCCAAGACATCGTGAGCGCTGGAAACGGCGAGGTGGACAGACACAGCCATGTGTTGTATGATTAAGGAACGAACGAGGAACCTGCCGATCATCGTAATCGATGCCACCCCGCCAAATCGTCTACGTAGCCTCAGAGAAGCTCGCAAAGGTTCGTTCGTCGTGCTCTTTCCCGATTCCCAAATCCGATACTTTTCTCAGTCTTCCTCACTTCTTCCTTCAAACCGAAATCGCTCCGCGTTCGTTCACGCCCTCATCACCTCTCTTGGCCTGCTCCGACGTACTTCCTCTTCATCCCATCAACTCACCGTGCTCCGTCCGAGCCCTGCTTCCCCACTTGAGCTCACGTCGTATCATGATCGTTCCTACATCGAGGCGCTACTTGCTGATCCCCCAGGTCCTGACCCGGCATCCTGCACGGAGTTCGGTCTCGAGGACGTGATTACCGCTCTCATACTCTCTGTGGCCTTGTACTCACGTTTGGATACAGGATTGTGCACCTTTTCCCGCTCTCAGAGAATACGTCCTCGGAGTAGCCGGCGCGTCCCTTACTGCGGCACGGGAGCTCGCAGAAGGCAGGTGTGACATCGCCATTTGTTGGGACGGCGGAAGGTTTCTGCAATCTCTCATTTCATCCCAACTTCCCGCTGAGTGCCCTCAGACACCACGCTCATAAGTCCAAGGCTTCGGGATTTTGCTACATAAACGACTGCGTGCTAGCTCTTCTAGCTCTCAGGCGGGCACCGCCATCGCCGTGTCCCTCATCGTCGATATCTAGCCAGGTGCGAAGAAAGTCGCGTATCATGTACCTAGACCTGGACGTCCACTACGGCGATGGCGTCGCCGCGGCGTTTCGAGGCACCGGCGCCCGAGGTCAGGTCCTAACACTATCTATCCATCACACCGCTCGCGGGTTTTTCCCTCCCTCCGAGCATTCGGCTCTTCCAGACCCGTCGTCAAATTTATTCGACCCTTTCACCCTCTCTTTGCCACTGCACGCTGGGGCAAGCTGCGCCACATTTATACGCGTGTGGCATGCGGTTGATCGGATTCTCTTGGCTTTTGCCCCTGACTATATCGTTTTGCAGTGCGGCGTTGATGGCCTTGCCGGAGATCCGATCGGTGCATGGAATTGGTCCCTAGGCGGCGAAGGCGGCCTCGCCTGGTTTGTTCGACGTGTACTCGACTCCTCCTCAAAAGTACTACTCCTTGGCGGTGGTACGTTGTCTCGTCGGTCAATGGAGGATGACCCCTCACCCGCCTCACATCCCACCTAGGTGGATACAGTCCTGTCAATACTGCTCGTGCATGGGCACTACTCACCTCTGTGGCAGTACGTCAGGAGAGACCTCACTGACTCTTTGCTTACAATGGTCCGAACAGTGTGGAGCACCACTCGCTCTCGACACACCAATCCCTTCCCATGCAGCCTTCCCAATGTATGCACCGTCTTTCACCCTAGATGTGCCGGCGGGCAACGTTCGCGACGAGAATTCAGAAGATTACCTCACGGAAATTGACACTGTGCTTGATCGTGTCTCCGAGATCTTACGAACCCTGCGAGCATAGGTACCGGTATCGCGTAAAAACCCTCTAGAGTCTAGACCACACGCAAACCCACCCACTACTTCAGGTGTTCTCCGTCGTCACATTTTTTTCAATCCTTTGTTCGTGTAGACTCACTCCGATCGGTTCGTTACTCCCCTCGCGTTGCGGGCGATCCCAAATATACGAAGCAACTACATTTCCGGGGGCAAAGTATATGGGTAGAAATCCCCAATGTCATCAAAGAGATCGCCGATGGACAGTGCGATCGAGTGAGGGCCAAATTTCGGAGGTTGCGCAAATAAGAGGTAATCGCTTTGAACTTCTCGCCACAGGAAAGGAGGTCGCGCTCTCAACACCCAAGAAATATAGATGTGTTATATATGGAAGCATTGGCTGTTTGTTCTACCTGCCGAGTTCGGTGCATCAACTCAACTGACCTATCTCATGTTTTACAGACCGTCCCCAATCTCATCGATTAGAGGACGGTGTTGTAATCTTGGAGAAATGCTAGACACCCTTACAATCGAAGGAGGTCAGGCAAGCCACAGTCGCAACATCTGGTTTGTCCGTGGCCTTCCGATGTGGTGAAACGCATTCAGCAGCTTCGTCAGCTACTGTAATGTCTTGGAACCGGGCGACCGATGATCGATGATTGAGGACCAGTGATTACATATGTTCTTGCATCCTCATTTACGAACGTGCGATTTTGGTCCTCAAACTGGCGATTCTACGTTATGCCTGCTCGGACAAGTTCAAGCCCCGAGTAGACTTGAGACACATGACACTAGACTGCATTAAGCTTCATTCTTGCTGTCACACCGATTCTCACTTGATGTCAATCGATCTGATACCTGGATCCCTGTGTCATGATCTTTGGCCCTCATGCTACCCAATTGGAGTTAGTCTGTCTCGAAACCTTCTGTAGGTGAGTCTGAGCCATCCCTAGGTCGAAAGTCAAAGCTACCAAATGAACCTTTGAAAATTTTAGTGGACATATCCAATCTCCCGTAGCGGCCGGGGAATACCAACCTCACCTGCAGATGGGGAGCCTGTAGACGGGAGGCAGCGCAACTTTGGCATGTCTCTTTCCCCTGTCATGCATGTCAGCTACCGAATACACAGAAATGGAAGCGTCGTGCACATTCAGGTTACATACCGGCGCTGACACAGTATTCACAGCCTAGGCTATATTTGAACATCCTCAATGACGGCTTCCCGGGTCCTCTAGGCTCTAGTCGACATATAAATATAGACATCACCATATCCCCGCACCCCACCGGTCCTACGCTCACATACCAAACCATGTCCTACAACCAAGATGGCGATAGCTACGGCTCAGGCCGCAACAATGATGACAGCGGCCCAGGCAATAACTATGGGTCCAACAACAGGTCAGACAGCCCTCCTACTCATGAGAGCCGACAACCATGATAACATGTTAACCGTAAATCGTCCAATAGGGATGAATCCAATACCTATGCCTCGAGCAACACCGATTCGTACGGCAGCAGTAACAGGTCGTCGAACAATGACGCCTACGGATCGTCAAATAACGACTCATACGGGTCGAGTGACAAAAGCAACAACTACGGATCGTCGAACAACCGTGACGACAACTACGGATCTTCGAATAACGACAACTTGTCGAACAACGACACCTACGGATCTAATAACCACAAATCGTCGAACAACGACAGCTACGGATCTTCGAATAACGACAGCTACGGATCTTCGAATAACGACAACTCGTCGAACAACGACACCTACGGATCTAATAACTACAAATCGTCGAACAACGACAGTTACGGATCTTCGAACAACGACAGCTACGGATCGTCAAATAACAACGACTCATACGGGACACGTGACACGGGTTCTGGCAACAACGATTCATACGGTAGTAGTAACAAATCGTCCGGCCAAGCCAACAGTCATGGGTCATCCAGTGGAGACTATATCGACAAGGGTGTTGCCTATGCGGCAACGAAGGCAGGATTCAATGTGGTGGGTGTGAACATCACATGCGAATGTCCTGTCTAATGATCGCTACTATGGGACCCCAGGACGACAGCACCGCACAGAAGATTACCTCCGGGTTACGTGACAGTCTCTCGAAGTTTGGAGGCAAGTTTGGAGGAGGGTCCTAAGTGAATAACCAACGTAGTCGTGACTACTGCTTTTTCATCTTTGAAAGCCTCTGAGTGGTGTCGCAGAACTGTTGAAAGTACAAGAGTGGAATTTATGACTAGGCATGCGTGCCGAAGTGTACTTTAGCCAGTGTAGAACGAATCGGATATCAAATTTGAGTAAATAACTGGTGTGCGTATGAGTGCGTGTTTGCTAAACAGTCAAATCTGTAGGCACCCACTGCATGATAGGGTCTGGAGTTCGCATCAACGAGGCCGCGAATACACAGTTAACTTTCTGGTCGAATGACGAGTAATGGGTTGCTAGTACGCTCGCAAAGTCAGTCACCTACCTACCTTAGATTGTAACCGTGCCAAGCAAATTACATCGCGTCCTTGGGCCAATGGGGACTATGAGGAGCAGAACCACTGGCAGAGCTCCGCCAGCAACCACTAGCCATCATTATTCCAGGTCGCAACGTGTGTGAGAGTAACCTGTACTAGGTACGAACGTATACTCGAGGCACAGTAGTCTCTGAGATCCTAGGAGCCAATCGTCATTGGATGGGTCGGATTGTAACTCATTGTCCAAGCACATGGCATGCTCGCAACTACGGACTAACGGACTAGACTATCAGATATTTTAGGAGGTGTAGTCGGTACAGTGAAAAGTACTAGTACTACTGTAGTGACACAGTCTGAAAATATCACTTCCCCCGGCCTGTGTTCTACCAACTTCGTCTCCTTTCCAGAAGGTTATAGCTTCTTTCTAGCATCTCGTCACTCAGATGACCATCTGATGCAAGATCTGTTCTGTTCAGAGGATGTACTAGCAGTGTTGTGCCACAAAACGAGCGCTGTTGCGCTTTCGCTTCGTGTCAGGTTCCCAGCCAGAGATCATCGATCTGCCTTCACCACTGATAGGACAAATCAGAGATGGAATCCAGAAAGCTCTACCTCCAAAGAAGGCGGTCGAACATCGCCTCGGCCTCAGCCTCTTCACACTCCCGCGAGAGCATCTCACCACTCCTGGCAGTCCAACAGTTGGGTAACTCCTTCCTCTCAACCCTCTACGGCCTCGTCCACCGGTATGGAAGCGATGCTCTGAACACAGAGGGATGGTTGTTGAGATATTTGAGAACGTGCGCTCACGACATGGCTAATTCGAGCTACGGGGCTTGAATATGACCGGCCCGATGCAAGTACTTTTTTGTGAGGATGGATAGCAAGATGGATAGAGGAATGTATATTAAATATTAACAATGCAGACGGTCCCCGTCGAGGAGTCACTCTTAATGCATAATGAACCACACCCAGTGCTCTTTGGGCTGAAAGTTGGAAGAAAAGCGCCCTTGGAATGAATGGAAAATACGTAGCACTCCCGTGTTCAAACGTTCAAGCTAACGTTCAAGCTTCAAGCTTTCAAGTTCAGAGTGAACCATCAAAAGAAATCTAGGATGCGTTACGTAAATAACAGTCGAAGGCCTCGGCTGGAGGTCACTCACAATACTTTGCGACATATTTGACGGTAATTACGCCTGATCCGGGCACACACTGCAAGGTTCACATCAGTTGTACGTTATTGTCGCAAATCGGGAAAGGCTTACCGTTGAGGGTGGCTTGCCCGCGACTGTATCCACACGAAAGACTTTTTGTGCAAGTCCGCCCTCCACTTTCGTCAGCTCCAGCCAGTCAACGTTCTGGTCGGGATGGCTTGGTGCGAGAATATCTCCAGTTTTGGTTGCAATAACGAAGTCTTCGGAGTTGCCCGTGTACTGCGTGAAGTCGAATTTTGGGCTCAGAATGCCGTTAAAAAGAACAAAGTCATGCACGCCCAAAGGACTGACAAGCCCAAACTCCGAGTTGCTGGGTAGGCCGGCCAAGGGGTTGGTGTCCGGGTCATGCGACCAGACAAAGTATGCATCTTCTTGGATCATCGAGAACAGGGGTGTTTTATATAACTGGGTTATGTCGTACAACCGAGCAACAGCCCCGATAGACCTAATCAACGTGTTTGTTGTTGCGGACACAACTACAGGCCACCACGACTCACGTGTAATTTCCTTCGGCTGTGCAGGAATAGTTCTGAACTCCAACGCCTAACGCGGTATACTTCGCCATGGAAGTTGGAGCAACAAGCTGCGACTGGTTGGTGGGGATATCCATAGCAGCGGCAGGAACACCGTCACGTCCCTTGTGGTGAGGTGCTGCAAAGCATGTGGCAGCTAGGAGGAGCGAAAGGAGTGGCAGAGCAAGCATGACGATGGTACAAAGGAATGAAGCAAAGGAATGAAGGTGAGTATGATGGGCTGAGGAGGTCCTTTATACCGTAACCTGGTTTTATAGAAAGGATTCTACCCTTATGGCAGGCTTCCTATTGTTAAATGGGTCCTGATTGGTCCTTAGGCACAGAGACGGCAGTATTTCGGTACAGACTCCTCGTGAGGGTATGCTTGAGACTCCATTCAGCCACTTCATAAATTTGAATAATCGGGCGAGCCGCATACACTTCATCGGTTATGAGGCACATCCATCGTGTCTCGGGGACAACCAACTCCAGGTTTCGCCGTGGGTCACCATTCATCGTTAAATATGGCTATGATGAGCGGCCGATGGGTATCTTATCGCTATGCCTCGGCAGAACACTGCGACATTGTAGTTAGTGGCTTGCTCTCCTGAGTCAGGCGTACTGCAGTAAGTTATCGCCACTTGACTCGTTTACTCGAAACTCACCCTTTGTATCTACGTCCCAGTGAACATTTTGATGGTGGCGTTATGGGCGTCCCTGTGCACAGATTGGGAACTAGCCACTGTTCATTTTGTCACCGGCGTGCTTACTGTATAAATTGGCCGATCCCTCGGACATACAGTAAGTTAGGTGAGACAATGGACTGATTGACACTACAGTACAACAACAAATAGACGACTGTGCTGCATCATACAACAAGGTCAATTCAGTCACATGGGAAAGTCTGTCAAAAATAACCCGCAGCCGTCCGGTTCCGGAAACACTGCATCTGTTGGCATGACATCGTTCGAAGATCAGGGGACCTTGTCTTGTACTGTATTCCTCTTACAGCCGAATCCAATGTAGGGGGCCCCTTGCGACCGATTTTAGAGGATGGGCTGAGTTAGAAAAAAACAATTATCACACCGACAATTATTTATTGTAATTAAAAAATGGAAGTTATTAATCCTGCAACCATTTTATAACTACATATTATGCGAGATAAGATATTTCCGTGTGTACTTAACTATGAACCCCGCGCCTGAAATTTGAATGACCGCTGTCGTACGTTTATTATGAAGGGGCTCCCTACATTGGATTCGGCTGTAGACGGTACAGTCGCAATATCGGAACATTGCACGTTGTGCCTGCCCGTAACAAAGCTATTCATGTGTGTCCATAGGAAAGGGACTAGCGGCTGAAAGGTGGCCTTCTTGGTCTACGTGCAATAGATAGTATCCGGACAGCGTCTTTTGAGAATATATAGGATAGACCGCTCGAGATAGTAGTCACGGCTACTGTCCATCTATGTCATATATCGTATAGTTATTATTCGTAGTCCCTGGGTGCCTTGCTGTAGAAAACTCACTGCAAACCTTTCAGGTAGAGGCCAAATCCAACAGCCATACTTGGTAGAAGAGGACTTATAGTCGTGGAGCCCATCAATAGAAGTTGGAGTGCTGTGTTGACTTTGCTGATTGTGGTGGGACGCACTTCCGCAGATGGAATTGAGAAATCCCAGTAACGTTGAAAAGTTTTCTTGGGACGGTTGAGGGAGAAACACAATGAAAGTCATGACATGCTTACCGGATATGGAAGCGACGTATAACGAATATAGAACGCAGAAAGGGACAGTAATAGATCACGACCAAGTATGATTGCGCCCAGAGGCACTGCCCTGGTCGTGAAGATTGATTTACAGTCTCAGCGGTGAACAACTCACAAGGAAGCAGTCCTTGCATTGTCAATGTGACGACAAGGGTGCTGACTAGTGCTTTGTCTGCAGCAGGATCGAGGATGGTCCCAAGGACGGATGTCATCCCATATTTCCTTGCCACAAAACCATCAAGCTAGCACAATAATATCAGGGTTAGCAAGACAGGAAACTACCTCAACCACTCACCCAGTCCGTAATACCAGCGTAGAGCAGTAGGCAGGTGGCCGCAGAATAGTTGTCGGATAGAATTGACCATCCCAGCACGGGGCAGGCAACAATACGCGAAACAGTCAAGAGGTTAGGAAACGTGTAAATGTTTTCGCGAAGAGAGGGCTTTCGTTGTGACGACTCGGACTGAGTATGTTGAAAGCGGTAGCTGGTTTGTGGTGAGAAAAAAAGGGAGCGAGAACGGGGCAGAAGGAATACACGGCGTAAGACACTAGAGGAGGCGCGTTTCCTGACTGCGGGTATGAACATAAGGGGGCCCAGTGGTGGAGGCAGAGGGGCAGAGGTGATGAGTGTGGACGCGGCGCTTTGCCACATGGCCATCTCTTGTCTGTACGTAGCACTCGCCGTACTACCCATCTTTCTTGGCATGTTCAAACCACTGCATCCGAGCGAAATCTTTCCATTTGGGCCTGCTAATGCTAATGACGGTTCTCCGCCTCGCCTCTTACTATTAACTGCTCACCCTGACGACGAGACCTTTTTCTTTGGCCCGACTTTGACCTCCTTGATTCCTTCATCTATAGAGTCGTCGTCCCCGAACCCGGAGAGCCCCGTTCACTCGAATTCTGTCCCATTCACCCTTCCCCAAGTGTACTCACTTTGCTTCTCTGTGGGTAACGCGGATGGACTAGGCTATGTACGGAGGCGTGAGCTGCAGGATAGCCTTGATGTCATCGGAGTAGCTGAGGACAAGCGATGGGTTCTCGATAAAAAGTCCGTATTCATAGATTTATTGCTCCATCTGACACAGATAGCTCACGCGAGCTTCAGTGAATTTCAGGACAACATTACTGCGAGGTGGAACGCAAGTCTCATAGCTGCTACACTGTACGACTTCATCTCCGATCACGATATTTCCATCGTACGTTGTCCGCTTAACAAGATTTGAGTTATGACATTGATCTCGTGCACAGATCCTGACTTTTGATTCATACGGGGTATCTGGCCACCCGAATCATTATTCTCTGTATCATGGGGTGTCACAGCTTCTGGCTATGTCACCAGCAGGTATCAAATACCCTTTAGCAGCATATTCCCTCACCTCAAAGGCTGTCGTCACCAAATACATCGGGATTCTGGCCCCTATTCTCGTAAAGCTGAAAATGACGTTTTCCAGAGTCCTACAGTCCACAGTCCACGGCACGGAGAACGGCAGTCCAGGGCTCCCTGTTCGGCCTATCTTTGTTGCGGGAATAAGAGGGTACTACCGAACAGTCCTCGCGACATTGCAGCATCGATCCCAGTACACTTGGTTCCGCTTGTTATATATGGTTTTCTCTCAGTATTTGTGGGTGAACGAGTGGGAGCGTATCCATGCAACTGTTGATGTAAAAGGCGTTGTGATCTGAGGTTGTAATGCCTCTTCCGCGGCGCGGTATCTTATGATCTTATGTCTTGGCAGTGGTTTGCCAGTGCTATGACCTCACAGTAGCCCATAATTTCAGCTTACTCACTACTTACTACCGTGGCCGCGACTTGGTTGATAATTACTACTTAGGACTCGCTCGTGAACGTGTATAAAGACCTATGATGGATTTTCTCGGACTACAGTAGCGCTCTTGCCAGGGCCACTGTTCTTGGCATCAGGCCTCAGGGCTTGTCATTATTTACGCGATGGATACCCTACCATTTTAACGCTTACAGTAACCCCCCGCTCCCATAAGGATGCTTCGTTTGTCGTATCGTCGTCGGTGCGGCCTGTCTCCCCTCAGTGCCGCACCGCGATATTCTGTCCCAAACACGCTCTTTTCACGACATCCATTGCAGAAGCGATCGTTCTCGCAGTCACTTCTTCGCAACTCATGTCTCAAATGTACCAGACATTCTGGGGACGCTTCTCGGCTGGGTGTGCCAGACACCGAAGCTCCTTGTCCGTGTTGTGCCCAATGGAGGGCTGTGGCCGTGAAAACAGTTCAAGGTCCAAGTGTCAGCGGATCACCGTTCTGGGACGCTACGCTCACCGCGTTGATGGGTATCGGTTTCGGTAAGCCTGTATTTTGAACAGCACACTTACGTGTTCGAAACTATCGTTCGGATGCACACTGGCCCTTGGTCATTAGCCTCTATGCATCACCTCCTTGAGGTAGACTTCCCCACTTTTTGGACGCACCTTGTCGTAATAGCAACGATCGGGGTCATCAAGCGTGTCAAATCTTTGGATGGGCATGCAGTCACTTTTTCAGTTGACTTCGTGCTTCTATCCGCAACCTATGTGTGTTTCCGACCCCCCATTACCTGCGAAAATATGCATGACATCAGATCTGCATCAGATCGCGTGTTCTCATTCTGCGTGACTGTAACATCTTCAAACTGAATATTAATGCCTTGATTATCCTAGCCTTTGCAGGTGGCGTTGTGTATTATGCTTGGTATAAGAAGAATGTTCTGGATAAGGTATTGGTTATGACCCTCGTGAATGTTAAATTCGCTGATTCCTGCACAGATCGAACAAGCGTTTCAAGGAGGCTATGATCCCGCACTGGAATTAGTTGTACACGCGAAGAATTCGATGGGAAGCCGACACATGACAGATGCTATTGATGAGCTCGAGGAGAATGGCCCTTGGACGGAACATCTGCGAAGAAAAGAGCAAGACTTCGTTGACCGTGTAATACACGGAGTGGAGACCGGCCATTACTTGATGATTCTCGGATGCAAGGTTTCCTCTTTATTTTTTCTACGTCGCTTATCCTTATCCACTTTCACACCGTGCAGGGGACCGGAAAGACGACCATGATCTTAGATGCGATGCAGGCTAATCAGGCGGAAGGTGTCTCTATGTGTGACGCTCACCCTGATCTCGAGGTTTTCCGCCTCCGCCTCGGAAAGGCTCTGAACTATGAGTACAGCGAGGATTCACAGACGGGCCTATTCTCCCGGAGAGATCCAAGAGAAGGTAAATTTCCCTATGGTGACCACATAATTCCCAACTAACTCGAAACTTGTTGAAGGTGGCCCTGGGCTAGACATCGAACGAGGTATGCACACCCTTGTGCTTAAATATGCAATGGAACAGACAGTATTATTTAGTCATGAACAAGCTCGAAAAGGTCGCTCTTCGATCTGCCAAAAAAAGGGGGAAACCATTTGTCCTCGTGCTTAATAACGTGCACCTCTTCAATAATGATGACGGTGGAAAAAACATGCTGCTTCAGCTTCAGCAGCGTGCAGAAGCTTGGGCAGCCAGCGGTGAGCGGTTTTGTGTCACGTCACGGAGAAGGCATCTGTATCTCACGATGCATCTGGTAGGCATATTGACGCTTGTGATGAGCTCGTGAGTATCAATTTCTTGCCATCTATCCACATCATTGTGTCAACAACGTATCAGTGACGATTTCTGGCCATATTCCGTACTCCGTAAGCCCTCTTTGGTTGTTCGCTTGTCTTGACCTAATTTCTTGTTCAGGAAAAAATGCGAGCCGTATGCACGTAAAGTGACGGATTCCTCTCACCCCAGTTCGGTCCTTAACGATCACCAATACTGCAGGTCATGACTGTATATGACTTAAGTCCGAAAGAAGCACGAGACGCTTGTATACGCATGCGTTATTCCAAATCACTTCCGTTACCTTCCCAGGAAACCTTGGCCCAGGCCACGTCTCTCCTGGGTGGCCGGTTGGCGTATCTAAATCGTATCTCCAGATCTCGTGATATCGTGGAAATGGCACGCAACATGTTGGCTGTTGAGAAGGGGTGGCTCCTCAGTCGAATCGGTCTTATCGAAGACTGTGATGACGATGTCATGGACGAGGTGCGGTCGTTCTAACGTTAACTATGGGGTTTATTTAACGTTACCATAGCAAAAATGGAGCTCTTGCTCTTGGTTACTCCTGCGCGAGTTTGTGAAGATAAGACAGGAGCAAGAAGGTCAACGAGATGATGCGGTAGCGGCCGGTGAAGACATTTCACTCCATGAACTGCCTCTGCCTTCGATACCATATGCAAGTTTCATTTGTATTTTCCAGCCTCACCTGGGAACATACATCACTTACGTTCATTTCAGTACAAATGCCGACAGATTATGACGAGGGCCGACTTCATAGAAGGTTTGTGTTATCCTTGCACATCGCTGGACTCCCCCCCCCTGACGCTACCTCCTTCATTACAGAGCTCGATAGCGCCAATATCATTTCTATAGACGTAAGCGTGAGCCTTTTGTTCATCAGCCCCGGCTGACTGGCGATACGGAACGTCGTCCCAGATCAATCACGATGTCAGACCTGACTCCATGATGATTCTCCAGGCCGCACGAGAGGTCGTCGAGGAGGAAGGATTTGATGACTTGTTGGACTCTGTTCGCGCTCGTATCGACGAGATCGAGAGTTTACATAGGACACGAGAGCTGACAGTATGTGTTCCCCTGTATTCCTGTCACCTGATCTCACAAGCAAGATACAGTTTAAGGACGTGGATAGCGGTGACCGCATACGCCTCACAGTAGACAAAGGCGGTGCACGCTTAGTGGAAGATTAGGGAGGGTGGAGAGAGATCTCCAACTTCGAGATGTTCGGATAGTTGGGGTGCTGAAGTTCTCGTCAATAGTGTCCACTTAATGCATTGGACCTTCGTTTCCAGATCTTTGGCTAGTCCAATAATCATTTGCCTACATAGAGAAGTGGTGCGGTACGGTGCGTCCGGACTGCCTTGTTGGGTTTGGGCGTGCACCAGTTTGTACCCGTCCCGTGATCCGCATATGGACCCACTCATTATCAAGGCCAACACGGCACTCCCAAAATCGCTCAGGACAACTGATCCTGTACCACAAAATGCACGAAAATACAATCATATAGCTAACAAGAAGCTACGAACAACTCTGCGCCGACAGTCGACCAATGCTGAACGATCGAAAGCTCTGCTCAAAGACGTCGAACTCCTCCTCCCCAATGAGGCCGGACAAATGGAAGTGGAGGGGGATATGGATAAGACATGGCGAATATCACAGGACGATATAGTCAAGGCGGTGAGCGTCGAAGCGGCGCGCGGCCGGAAGGAATTCCAGCTGGACGGAGGCCCCTACCGCGCCAAATATACTCGCAACGGCAGACACATGGCCGTTGTTGGACAAAAGGGCCATGTATCAACCTTTGACTGGCAAACGGGAACCATCCACTCGGAGTTACAGTTGCGGGAAACCTGTAGAGATATCACGTACGTCCTGTCTTTCTTCATTTCTTGGCAATGTTCTTACCTCTCTCAGTTTCTTGCAGGATCATTCGCACTACGCAGTAGCACAAAAGAAATACGTTTTCATCTATGACCGTGACGGCGTCGAGCTTCATAGATTGAAAGCCCACATTGAGCCTACGCGACTCGAGTTCCTTCCCTTCCACTGGCTCCTCGCCACAGTGGTGCGCATCCATAAATCCACGTCACGGTATAGGCTAACCCTCTATGCAGGGGAATTCGGGCTATTTAAAGTATCAAGATACCTCTACGGGGCAGCTCGTTGTAGAACACCGCACAAAGCTCGGAGCGTGTGTCACAATGACCCAGAATATACACAACGCGGTCATACATCTTGGTCACCAGAATGGCACCGTGACACTATGGACACCGAACCTTCCACATCCAGCTGTGAGACTATTGGCGCATCTTGGACCAGTCTGCAGTGTCTCCGTGGACCAAAGTAGTGGAGGTCGCTACATGGCCACTGCAGGTATGGACGGAAGCGTGAAGTTATGGGACTGTCGAAGTTGGAAGGAAGCTTTGCGGTCGTGGAGCTCTCGCGGTGGCAACGCTACCGTTGCGTGGAGTCAACGGGGATATCTTGCCGTCGCGTCTGGTGGTGCCATCAACGTACATGCGATTCTGAGCCGTCTCACTCATCTTACACTACTAACACTTTGCGCCTGGTCCAGGTATACTCACCGCCTTCGACACGCATAGCTCACCCCGCACCGTCGCCGCCTCCACTATATTTAACATACCCTCAACCTGCGAAGCCGCATACATCCCTCTCATTCTGCCCATTTCACGATGCCCTTGCGATCGGACACGCCGCGGGAGTCTCATGCATACTGGTACCAGGCGCGGGTGAGCCTAACTTTGACAGCTCCGAGGCAGATCCCTTCGAAGGCTCAAAGGCGCGGCGAGAACGCGAGGTCAAGTCTCTACTCGATAAGGTTCTGTCCTCCATCCCTTTCCCCCCTCCGGGGAGGATCATCCAGCGAGGGCGTCACGCTCACCGCAGTTTCAGATCCAACCAGACATGATCACGCTCGACCCAGAGTTCCTTGGCAAGCTAACCTCGCCCGGGAAGATGACAGAAGGCATAGATCCAGATACCATACCATTCGCTCGGATGCCGCGCCTCGAGCGCTTGCGTATTCAGGGGAAGGCGGACGTGACGGAGGATGTAAATGAAGCGGATGTATTGACGGACGACGCCACGGCAACGCGGTCACGCGACCGTGCAGAGCGGGAAAGGCGCAAAATGCGTGGTAAGGGTAAAAGTCTCAAGCGGTGAGTGGGGCCGTCCCTTGAGTTTAAGCACGGGTTTAACTAGGTTTGCATTAGCTACCTGCGCAAGAAGCGGAAAAATGTCATCGATCCTAGATCTGTAGGTTCACTTCATACTTCTGGCCTTTTCTGCATCCACTCACGTAAGGTAGATCTCGGTACGCGAGCACCTTGCCAAACAAAGAGCTGAATGTGAACGGTCCCGGAAAATAACTCGCGACAATGAGCTGCCCTCGGCCCTGGACCGGTTCTACCATCGATAAAACCCACGTCTTCATGTATGTCATTCCGACGTGATTCCTGATCTGCATCTTAGTGCTGATTATGATTTGTATTCTGAAGCAACAGCCTGCTGTATGGGTGTTATGTTATAAAGAATGTGCTATAAGAAATGAAAGAAAGCTTCAATAGTCCGACCAAGTCCTAAACACATACAGTAAGCAAGGTAAAGAGGGAGACGCAGGATATATTGGGATTACATGTCCGTCATGTCCGCCACAAAAGACAGTGGGTTAAGAGGGTGATAAGAATAAGACAGCGATGATGAAACGAGCCTTATAAACATCACACTTGGATACCTAGATAGGGTGATGAACGTCACGATATGGATCAAACTCGCCACTCCGTGCAAATTGCGAACTCGGCCGCGTTTCGAATTGTTCGCGGTAGGGAGAATGCATGGGGGAATACATCAGGCTAGCCGCACTGTGATTGCCCTGCTGTAAGGGCACGAACGCGCTTGAATCGGAGCTACGCATCTCGCGTCCCGTAAAGCCACCCAGCCCCGTACCAGCCAAAGGATATGTCGCACCGGAGTTTGCAGCTGCTTCGCGACGTCGTCTTGCGAGACATATGCCGAAGACGGCCCCAAGAACACCCACTATGGCAATACCAGCAACAACAGCGCCGATGATTACACCCATATGTGAAGATGAACTACCGTTATTATTGCTATTGTTTGAGGCGTTGCTGGGTGCCGAGCCAGACGCTGAGCTGGCAAGCACATTAGCTGGGAGTACAGACGCGGAACTCGTCGGTTGAGTGCCGGTTTGTCCGTTCCCGACAATCACGTATGTGCCATTGCTGGGGATGCCATTGATCGTCACATACAGGAACGCGGGCCCAGGTTGGAATATATTGGCGTTGGGTGGTGGCTGCGCGGTGTGAAGAATGATTGTCCCGTTAGATTGCACCGTATATGTGTTGTTCAGCTGCATGATCCGCTGGCCCATGTTCATTGCGTGCGTCGTGAACCCTGGACGAATTAACCACACTGTTGTGTTGTTTGCCGCATCGTTCCCGGCGCCAGAATAAGATGTAGAGGGAACCGTGATGTCGAAGTAGTCGCCACCATAAGAGAGCGTCGTCGGCATATTTTGTGGAATAGGACGTGTCGAAGCAGAAAAGTACGATGGATAAAAGATCTCCGCAGTGTATGTCGTGGGATACACCGTTGTCAGGTTCACGTCAACGTTCGGATTCGAACCAGCGACCATAACTGAACCATCTGGTAGCAATATTGCTGACGAATGGTACAATCGCGGAATATTAGAAGAGCCTAATCCGGCCGATGACCACCGGCTGCCAGCAGGTGCATTCGGGTCGTAGATTGCAGGCTGCAAAACAGGCCCAGTGGCGAGTGACTCCCCATATGGCATAGCTCCCAACGGGGTTGTCAGCGTCATCTGAGCATATCCTGCCGTACCGTATTGGCCGCC
The DNA here is from genome assembly GCA_003315845.1 of Lactarius trivialis. Classification (NCBI taxonomy): domain Eukaryota; kingdom Fungi; phylum Basidiomycota; class Agaricomycetes; order Russulales; family Russulaceae; genus Lactarius; species Lactarius trivialis. The sequence continues at coordinate 88,706 of QFDV01003970.1, forward strand.
ATTGAGGAGAAGAAATTTTCCATTAGGAAGTGCGATGAACTGGCCCATTGTGCGTCCAATTGGGAGGCTGTCGTCTTGAGTGTAGACCGGTGACGATCCATCTTGAGGTTCGGGCGTTATACGTTGGCAGTCGGTGGAGGCGGGTTTAGTCCAAGTGTCAACAAACGGATAGCTGTAATTGCCCCAATCGGAATCCTCTAAGTATTGGCCGCCGCATAGGAGGATGGTTGGATTATAGTTATTGGCAGGGGTCAAAGGTAGCATGGCATTTGCTCCCGACGCAGGGTACACCCGAGTAATCTTCCCAGGCGTGTCAGGCAGGGGCGTCTCGACATTAGCATTATAATCCCACACAACTGATGATAGTCAGTAAATAAGATTGGTAAAAAAAAAAAGTAATGTCATCTTAACTGGTTGAAAAATTGGCTTGAAGGAACATCTTGCCAGAGGGCATGAGGTATGTCAAGGGATAGGAATTGAGCCCGCTTGTGTTCACCATGAAATTCATGATTTGAGGAGCCTGTGACCGAGGGGGAAAGAACTCGAAAGTTGGCTCGGCGGCACCGCCTTCGTAAGTTGGGTCGATGTTCGGGTAGTTACGATTGATGTAGCCTCCGGCGGTGAACCCGCCAATGAGGACGACTGTGCCATCGGCGAGGGGTTCTGCACCAGCATACCAGCGAGACTTGGCCATCTGGAGTCCGTTTGGAGAGTCATACCAACCGCATTGCGGAGCGCCGATGTCAGCCTCAGCGCAAGCGTTGATGATGCGGATTGCACGTGTGCCACCATAATCTTGGTATGTGGGATCAAACGCGGTCGTGGAGTTGGGAGCCGAGTTATCTCCGCCAGGGCCGACAGCATTGTTGCCACCAAACGTAGCGAATGAACCATTGGGAAGGTGCATGCCGGCAGCGCAAAAGGGATTGGTCAGGACATCCATTGGTGTTGCAGTCCGCGAGTCAATGTCCCTATAATAATAGATGATTTAATGAAGCCGTGGGGGACTGTGAAAGGGCAGCTAACCAGACAGACGCATATAGAGAATGGCCATTGATCTGCTGAGCATTGCCTTCGACCTTGTCAAGAATGTAGACCGTGTTTGCACTGCCCACAAACATCTGTAAAAGCATATGAGAATGTAATGTGTGATGCAGTCTCTGAAACGTACCATCATTGCGCTCACGAGGGTACTTCCCACAGTCTCAAAACTGCCTGGCTGCTGAGCAAGCACAGCAGTGGCTGCGGATAACCAAAGAGGGAAGAGCGGATGGAAAAGCATCCTAAGAGGGGGAATGACAAGGCGGATTGTCGTGGTGGGAAGAAAGAAGGGAAAAGAGAGAGAAAAAAAGAGTTTGTTTTTCCGTACTGGTGAGGATATAAAGAGAGAGAGAGGATACGCTCGGCAGGGCGAGCAAGGCACTTGTTTATGCGCCGTATGGCTGTCACGCGTTCCTGTCACACGTGGTCTATTTTTATTTTCTTAATCGAGCACTTCCCGAAGTGTCTCACTCAGGTTCTTGTCCTTAAGCTCGTTGATCAGTGTCTCTAGTCCATCCCCCTCCATCATTGCCTCGCAAGAAAGCATCCTCCCCTTTCCAAGCCGGTGGTCCGTCACGCGGTTCTGTCTCGCACGATGGATCAATTTGATGCAGTGAAGCATTTCGCACGTCGTGGACGAACCTGTGGATAGTTATACGTCCTAATTTTCTCACTGCGATCCGCGGTCCGCACAAGGCCTTTCCGCATCGCGCGGCGCTCTGCCTGGTCCTTCATTATTTTTAAGTCCATGAGCCGTGCCCGCAGTACTTGAAACGCTCGTCGTTTATTCTGATTGTGGATAAATCCCATAGTTCTCTAACCCGAGACGACACGCACCTGATGTTGACTCCGTTCGTCTTGCATCGAAACGGTAATCCCAGTCGGTATGTGTGTGAGGCGCACTGCAGATTCAGTTTTGTTTACATGCTACGATTGCATACGCGCGCACACTTAAGGACGGACCAGAAAGACAAGCTGCAAAAACGCACCTGGCCACCAGCGCCACGGGCACGCATAACCTCCACCCGTACATCGTCCTGCCTCAGCAGATCGTCTACACCATCAGGTCGCGATTCTTCAGAAAGAGGTAAGACCTGGTGACGTGAACTCGGAACCCGGATTACAAGGCTATATCCACCTACCACTGCCGCAACAGTACTCGTGTGCACACGACCGCTGGCTTCTGTCGCAGGAACCCGCTGTACGCGGTGTACCCCACTTTCCCAGCGCAACGATTCATAAGCACCTGCCCCTTTGACCTCGAGAAGCGCATCCTTAAATCCCCCACCGTCGCTCTCAGAACTCGCCAGTACAGTCGGCGACCAGTTGTTCAGTCGGGAAAACCGCCCGTACATCCGCAACAGATCAGCGACGAACAAAGAAGATTCGCTGCCGCCTACGCCAGCCTTGAGTTCGACGAGTGCAGACAGCTCATCAGTTTCTGAGGCCGGAAGAAGCGCGTTCGGAAGCTCATGCGTGAGGAGCGAGCGTAGGCTCGAGAGGAGAGAATTGCTCTCAACAACGGCGAGGTCTAGAAGCTCGGGAGAGTCAAATAGCTGCACTGTACCTTCGTATGCCTACTCGCAGTGAATGATTAGATGGGTGGAAAGTTACAAACTCGACTGACAGTTTTGAGGGAACGGAATCGCTCGAGATAGTTTTGCAAGTCCTTATTCGCTTTGCGTGAGTGTGCCCCTTCTCCATCATTGCCACAAGTACCACCCTGAGAAACATTTCAGAGGTTGTCACTCAGTATATGGCAAAAAAACGATACCAAAGGAATACCGCCCACTGTGGACTTGTCCAGGTAGGTAATTATAGGGGCGTGCTCGCGGAGAAGTTGCTCATACGCGGCAGTAGCCTCTGACTTTGTCGAAGAATTCAACACAAACCGTCTGGAATTCGGGGATGACAAAACGAATAGGTGTGATGGAGGATGTAGGCATTGTCGCCGAAGGAGCATGACCTCCAGTTTGTGACAGCAAACGCGCCGCGTCAATACAGCGCTCACTTCCTCCCTATATCATGTCTTCATACGCTGGATCACAAGATATTGAAACAACGACTACTATCACACAGTGAGGAGTCTTCACGACCCATCTACTTCTGCGCTCAAACTCCTTAGATCACGGCCAGACAGTAAGACCCGTAGATATGATCGTCAGCTCAGGTACGCAGCGCCAGCCCGAGCCCGCTTCGAATCTCTCAATATGTCGCAGGCTCTGGGCTGCTACGGGGCAATCTGCTTTGGAATCTGCGCGCGTTTTGGTCATTGGCTCTAGTGCCACTGCAACGTCCATTCTAAAGAACTTAGTACTCCCCGGGATTGGCCATTTTACGCTGCTTGATCACCGTAATGTCTCACCGGCTGACGCGGGGAACAACTTTTTTTTCGAAGGACCGACTAGTATCGGTCGCAATCGCGCAGAGGAAGCCGTTCGTTTATTGGCAGGACTAAACGACAGCGTTGACGCTCACGCGGATACACGCGACATCGCAGATATTCTCGCCTCAGATTCCTCTTACTTTTTCGGATTTTCGTTGATTATCACGCACAATCTCTCACCCGTACTTTTGACGAGACTGGCCGAACTTCTCTGGGGAAATCCATCCGCTGCTCCCCTCATCCCAGTGCGTTCTTCGGGCTTCCTGGCCGAATTTTTTGTGCAGTTTCACACCCACGAAGGTGCGTCACCGTTCTACCGTCATGTGACAGGTGATCCAATGCGACATTTAGTTATCGAGAGCCATTCAGAGACCTCACCGTCTCTTCGCGTAGACAAGCCGTTTGCAGCGCTCCTCCAGGCAGCGCGTGCGCTTGATCTCAACGCTATGGACACGACCGACCACGGGCACATCCCTTATGTGTATATCCTCGTTCGTGCTCTCGAAGAATGGAAAGCGGCAGTACGTCACCCTCATCCACACCACACTCACCCTTCTCAACTTGCGCAGCACAACGGGCTGCCGCCTCAAACTCACGCAGAAAAGCAGGAATTCAAGTCCAAGTTAAATTCTCAAAAACGCACCTTGGACGAAGAAAATTTCGAGGAAGCGGTAGCCCAAGCTTACCGTGTTTGGACGCCGACAGCTGTTCCGTCGCATATCGTGGAATTGTTCAAGGATACGAGAGCACCGTCGACTCCTTTCGAACATCTACTGGCAGCGCTTCGATCGTTTTCAGAACGTCCGCCACATGCGCTACCTCTCAGCGCTACGTTACCTGACATGAAGAGCGATACGGCGGGCTATGTGCGCCTTCAGAACCTCTACCGTGCGCAAGCTGCAGAGGAACTTGAGCAGTTCCGAGCGCTTTTGCAGGTTCCCATCGATAGGGAGCTTGTTGAACTGTTCGTCAAAAACGCGCACGATGTGCAGTCGCTGAAGGGTGCGCGCTATGCCGCACTGGATGCTACCCCCGAAAAACTCGGTGAGTTTGATCCTGCGCGGTACACATAAAAGTGGCGCCTGCTAAGATGAAGCAGTCACCTATCTTGGCTGCCAAGCGAGAGAAGCAGCCACACATCTTGCCCTTTCCGCGCTGGATGCGTGGCGGACATCCGCTCCCACGCAAACTGGCGGCCCCGCGGAAAGCGAGCTTCTTGAACAGATTGGTACCTTGGCTCCTGGTGTGGAGCTCGGAGGGAAGGAGATCTCAGACGCCGTCGGCGAGATGTAAGTTTTCTGGATCTGCCTTCGAGAGACGGGTCCTGACGGCGATTACAGTGTGCGCGCGCCAACAGCTGACCTTCCAAATGTTGCTGCCTTCTTGGGGGGGGTCGTGGCACAAGAAGCTATAAAGATGATCACAAAGCAATACATTCCCGTGAACGGGTATTGCATTATCGACCTTGTCGATACTTGGACTGGTGTGCTAGCGTCGTGAATGCGCAAGAAGGGAACAGGGGACTATCCAATATTACTGTACAAGAATGCATGCGAAAACAACGAAGAGATACTGTAAGAATGGGTAACTGATAGATATCATTGGTTATGTCAAGTCGATAATATCGTTGAAAACGTCTCTCAGGATCGGCCGACCTCGTAAAAGTCCAGTATCGGGACTCCTTCGTATTCTCTTGTTTGTTCCCGCACCGTGAGGACTTCGCTTCCTTAATTGCTCCTGAGTCTTTGGGTCATTTTGGTCTCCCACAAGGTCCTGATACCCGCGCTTGGTAGATGCGTTTTCAGGCGGAAAGAGCGCATCTGCATGTATTTCATGGGCGCCTCTTGGCAGCTGGAGTATCCAACCTTCGCCTTCCATCAACTGGAAAAACGACTCGAGAAGTGGTGTACGCGCGAGAGTTGTGCGCGAACCGAAGATGATCAACTTGGCGCGAGCTCTCGTAAAAGCGACATTCATGCGCCTCCAGTCCTTCACAAGATCACCGACCTGTGCGAAAGTTCGTAAACCGACCTGCGAAATGACGAGCAGAAAACGTACCATTCCATCTTTGTTTGAGCGCACCATAGACATGATGATACAGTCTTTGTCCCTCCCCTGGCTACGGTCGGCTGTGAGAATCTCGACGTCCGGTTGACTGCTGAGCAGATGCGAGAGCAGTTTAATCTGTTGCCGGTAGAGTGTAACCACGCCGATCTGTTCCGCGCTAATGCCACTGCGAAGCAAGCACTCTGTAATTTGGCGCACAAACACGGCCTCAATCACGTTCTGCACAAGGTCACTGACAAGTGATTCTGTTGCTGGGACAAGGTCCGTGTCCACGAAGACGGCTTTTCGGCTGAACGAAATTGGTCAGAAGTGTTCAATGATTCAACGTAAACGAAAGATCTTGCCTCGGAAGCAACAGTTCTTCAATCCAACACTGTGACTCACAAGAAGAAGCCAACTCGTGAAGTCGTTGAATGAACAAGTTGTCCGGTATAATCAGACTTTGGTTCGCGACGTTCAGGTTTCCGCAACTTAAACGATCACCGTAGATGAGCTTGTTGGAGAGGAGCATGATATCTGAGTTCATGCGATACTGTTGTGTCAGCTCGACAACCGCGTGCGGATGCGCCTCTGAAAGTCGCCGGAATAGGGAGACGTCTAGACCACCTTTCCGTGCATCACGGTTGCGGACCTGTGAACCAGTCCGTTCAGTATCAAGTCCAGTACTTTGACACGGATTCTAAGCCATACCAACGGGGGAAGCTGATAATGATCGCCTACAAGCACGAATTTTTGAGCGAAACGCAAGGGGCCAAGGCATGTCGGCAGAGTGATTTGGGAAGCTTCGTCTAATATGCAGTAATCGAATTCCCGGCGTGAAAATAGCTCACTACAACTTATTAGTGGGCGGTTCAGAATGACACCGGACGCACTGGTCAATGGAAAGCGCGGTAGTTACGACCACTCGTGGGGTCATAAACTGACGTTCGAATTCCTCAATCGTAGTGGGTTTTCTTCGCGCAGAGAGGTGGTAAGATCTCAAACTAGAGTGAACCTGTGGCAGTCTTCACCCACACTGACTATAATAAAAGAATAAACCTACCTTATCTACGTTTCCAAGCCGCAATATTCCAAATTTTGCATCTTCGAGCTTTGCAAGGATTGTGTCCACAGCGGAGTGCGTATACGCCGAGAGCAACACAGTCTTACCCATCTCAACCAGCATTTGGATGAGGTGCGCCACAACTGTCGTCTTTCCCGTGCCAGGCATCCCTAGGATCAGTGTGTAATCGCGAGAGCAGAGCACTTTCTCGACGGCGAGCATTTGACGTGCGTTCAGCGACCGCGCCAAGGTTCGACAGTACGGCGAGGCTCGTACCGCTTCCAGGAGTTCGCTCTCAGAGTCAAAAATTGGCGGGGCGAGGTCAACAACGAGACGTAAGCGTGTTGCGTCTCCGCCAACGTAGAATAAGGATGCAAGATTTTCGCGTAGCCGACCCATGCCAGCGGAGAACTCATCCTTGTCGATGCGAAAAGAAATTTGTATGGTAGGCCTTTTGGCGTCTGACCCGCTGTGGTGTGACCGCTGGCGGAGACGTTCATGAATTACCATGACATCGAGCGCGTGATCAACGCCGAGAACTACGTGTTGTGGACCGAGCTCCAGAATGAAGCCTCGACAAAGCGCGAATATATCCGGGAGAACAGAAACTGTGACTGCGTCACCGATATTCATGTGTCCGTTGAGAAGACTCTCCGCTCCAACTCCCACGCGTCTGCGGAAGCGATACGTGAACCTATGGATCTTGCTCGTTCCAGCGTTGATAAGTCCTTCTCTGATGGGAGACGTGTCCAACACCATATCTGCGAAGCACCGGCCCAATATTTCTCGCTCGCCCGCACCTAGGGTCCACAGTTCCTTCTTGAAGCGCATCATGTCCCGCTCCTCAAGAGCAATGAGTCGCTCCCATGTTTTAAAGAAATCCGCGTGCGATTGGCTGAGGTGCCCTGTCTTCTCTGCATAGATGTCCGCGATATGCGAGGTCTCGTCGGTGACATTTTCCACGGCCTGACTACGTTATCGTTGTCCCATTACTTTCCGAGGAGAAGAGCACGTACCCGGCGATACAACATACAAGCGTCGAGAGCATAGCAACGCCCACATAACTGTTCGCTGTTTATCGTTGGCGGTAAGAAAGGTCCTTCGTCCTTGAGCGCGGTTTGTCCGGATCCTCTGAAGCGACGCGCCATCCACTCGGCAATCACATTCCTCACTCCAATGAGTGCCCGTAATTCGGGACGGGTAACGGGAACGGATATCACTTCCTCGCTTTGTGTGTAGTACAGTAGACCCAAGTCCACCGGCTGACCGTAACGGTCCTGCATCAAAAGACTGTACAGCATGGTTTGAGCGCGATGTTCGAGGCCCGCAACGGCACGACCAGTCTTGATCTCGAAAGGAGCTGGATGTGTGGAGAATGAGCTCTGGCTACGGTCAACGACGGCCTGCACGGAAGCATCGAGTTTTCCCCGGAGCCCGTAAGTTGGAGACCAGATATCTTCTTCAACGTCGTGCAGTGAGCTGATTGCCAGCAGTGCCGTTTCTCCACGAGCCGCCCGGGTGTCGGACAAAACGGCTTCACGCTTGAAAAGTGAGGGTAAGCGCTAAATGAACACGAAGTTGAAGAAAGTACCTTGGGATGGTCTCCGATGTACCGCCGTCCAAACGTCTCGACCCCGACTGCCCGGCGCAATATCTCATCCTTCGCAGTTGACAGTGGAACACTCGCACGTACGAGCTCTCCGAAAGATGCAGATAACGCAGAATCCACACGCGCCTCTATCCATGGTGCATCCCAGCGCTCTTCTTGGAGACAGCTTTGAAAGACCTCGTGTAATATGGTGCCGTACACGAGAGATGGTGATGGAGGGCTCAAGGCCCTAACGAGTGCGGTGACTAAGGGCTTACGCTGGCAATTTGGCGCAGAGGCAAGTAGAGATGGTGTAAGGAGCGTGTCAGGATGGTGAATGAGTAAGTTCTCGAAAGTCGTCAGAGTGATAGATTTCTGGCCATGGGCCAGAACGTGAAAGGGTCCGATGATGTTCAGAACGTCACCTGTTCGTGTGTTAACGAGAAAGATAAATGAAAGACTCTAAACTCACCCTGATGAACGTCGGTAAAGACCCAGTCATCTTTCAGCACTATATACCGATGTTCGAGCCAGGGCTCGGTTGTAGCGAGGATGTGCTTGTCAGGTCATCGTCTCAATAAAAAAATATTCATTATGAAGACGGCGGTATTGTTACCTTCTCTCGCACACCATTATCCCAGGACTCTTCCACTGTTTGTACCAAGCATCGTGTACAGAGGTCGGGGGTATATTCAGGTGGAATATGAGCTTGGAGAGCCGTGTCTTCGGCTGGGACCGCCTTCCTAGGTGAGTTGAAGGGTTTTTCAGGAGTTGGAACATAGTCAGAAAGGGCCTCCCAGTCCCAACCGGTGACTTGCTGTTCGAGGTCAATGTTTCCTGCCGAGTAGAGTTGATGCTTTGGGGTGCGGGTGATGCGAGTGGGTGTCACTGGGGACTTGAGGAGCTGTGCCATAAAGGCGTCCTCTTGCGCGGTAGACGGAAGCATTGGTGCGCGTCTAGTCACGGGATCGCGTTGCCACACAAGGCTGCTTGCCTCAGCCACAGCCACCACCACCAAGTATGTTGTCCTCGATCCTCACTTTTCCATTCCACCTTTTGGCCAGTTTATTTCGCTTTATTTTTCACACACTCCGTATTCCTATCCCACGACTTCCCTTCTCATCTCTAAATTTCTATCGTCCTCTCATTTCAAGACCCTCAACACGCTCCGACCCTTACACAGTCTCTGACCGTTGGGTCCGCAGCCTTGAAGAAGAGACGGGTGCCCACTGCTTGAGTCGTGCAAGTCCAGTACCCGGCGTCGGCCCTTCTACTTCCCAGCTCCAATCTAGCGAACTTCGCACCCGAATTGGCCCAGGCTCGCCGAGATTGTTGCCGGACTTCACCTTAGGCAGTTACGACGAGATTTTACGATTATGCCAGTCGGAGATACGCATTGGTTGTATCCTCCTGGTGAGCAGCGAGCACGATGATGTTCCAGACTTCAAGCGGTATGCCCTCGTGCTTTTTTTCACCACGTCACTTTCCCAACAACGATACAGGCATACTTTGACGGACCCTACTCTCGTCGATCTTTTTCATAAACACAAGTTTGTCGTTTGGGGTGGTGATGTCCATGAACGTGAAGCTTGGAGTGGTGCGTTTTCCTTCGACAAGTTCTTCGCCTCTCATGCAGGGTGACAGCCGCACAGAAGTTGCAAGCTACTACTTTCCCATTCGTGGCCTTTGTTGCCCTCCAGCCACCCCGCGCTTCTTCCTTCATGGGCGCATCTTCAAGATCAGCCTCAACACCTTCCCTTACTATCCTATCCCGACATCAGGGACCCTCGACTCCCGGGTCTGCTCCAACAAGCGCTCGCGCGTTGGTTGATCAAATTACTCTTCAACTGATCCCTCGCGTCATGCCGTTCCTAGAAGGTCTCCGATCGGCCGCGACAGAGCGTGCCCGTGAGCGCGCCTTGCGTGATGAGCAGGATGCTGCATTTCGTGAAAGCGCACGTAGGGATCGAGAAAAGGAGGCACGCCGCATTGAGGAGGCACGCCGGGCCGCGGAACTCGAGAAAGCTGAATTGGAACGCAAGCGCACCGTAGAAGAAACCCGCGCTCGTATCGCCGATGCCCGGGATCGTTGGCGGCGGGAGTTCCGACAGCTACTGCTTTCGCCCGACACGTCGTCGAACGTAGACCAAATCCGGATAACTATCCGCCTGCCGGATGGTCAACGCCTTGTACGGTTGGTTGCGCGGAGCTCGACAGTGACCTCCCTCTACTGTTATGTTGATGCACACCTTACCCACACCGACACAACCCTAACCGACACAAAGACCCTCCCATCCGCGGCAGAGAAGAACCTTCAGGAGCTTGTACAATCGTCTGGGCAACTTGCTGAAGCTTGGTGGGGTTTCTCTCTATTCACTGCTTACCCCCGCCAAGCAATTCCTTGGAAACCAGCTTCTCGCTTGATGGATATCGCAGGACTAGGCAACGGTGGTCAGATTGTTGTGGAGACGGGAGGGGAGAATAGTGACCACAATGACGATGGTTATGATACAGAAAAGAGCGAGTGATGCTGATGTTGTTCGCGTTTTGATTTGAACTAGTTGAAGGGGGCATGCATGGTGTACAGTATGTTATCGTGCAGTACGAGTATTCATGGCATTACATGACCTCGCTAGGGGGAAGACCCACCAACGCAAATCACTAATCACTGGCTCAGAATTGTACGCACAAATGATTCATAATTCACGTTTCCATCGCTGTTACCAAGTTATTTGTGTCAAAGAGACAACGAAGGAGACACTTACGCGCCAATCTGCACACCTTTGAGCAGCTCGTCCACTTCCTCATCGGACATTTTCTCCCCGAGTTGGGTTAGCACGTACCGCAACTCGCCTGCGCCGATGAAGCCATTGCCTTCCTTGTCAAAGACCTGAAACCCACGAATGAACTCCTCTGCGACAAGACGTTTAGCAAGCGTGTCTATTGTCTTTTTAGCAGAAATGTACCAGGGGTACCCGCGGGCTTGAAGCCGTCTGGTCGGTTCAATATTGTCAAGAATGTTTTATAATCGACTGCGGGAGTAGAGCGTGAACGATGAGGCGGCAGCTGGGATTACCGAGACTCACCATCCCGTGGGGCGTTTGCTACCATATCAGCGACTTCCGCTTGTGTAGGATTTTGCCCGAGCGCACGCAATAGGTCACCGAGAGTCTCGCGAGGTACCGCACCAGTACCTTTCTTGTCGAAGAGGGCAAAAGCCTCCTTGTACTCTGCCAAAAATGAGCGTCGGGGGGAATAACATAGAATGAACACAACCTGCATTATCGCTCTTGCAGAAAAGTTTAAATCGATAGCAGACACAGACTTCGAGGGCACTTACCATGGCCGTTCAAAATATAAAGATTGATTGATGGCAGGTGCTACACCCTGGCGAACCATCAGTACTTACCACTATTGGACAGCGTCGGCTGAGCCGAGCCACTTTCCCGCTGCGGCCAATTTTTTAATTACTCATACTGTACAACTTGCATACAGTACAAGATGAGCAAACACTGGTACTGTAATAATTTACATGTACATTCCGCCGTCGCCAATATCACCACGGTGTTTGATCCTCGACTGCTTCGGCAGCACTACACGACCTGTACTTTGCCAAGGTTGGGGTGCTCGCGTCCCAGAGAGTTCCGCGAGACAAATGTGGACCTCTTGCAGAATAGTTTCCGACCAGATGGAATCATTCTTATCGGCGGATGAGGGTGGTGACGGTGAGATGTTATGTCCCCCAGAATTAGGGATATATGGTGAAGGCAAGAGAAGCACGATTGCCTCCATTTGTGAAGCTGGCAGAGCTGCGATAGATGCAAAAGCTGCGCAGGTCGCTTGTATGAGATTGGGTGGCGAAAATGGGACAAGAAAAGGGGTCTAACGAAGAGACGAAATCAGTAACGTTGAGGTGAAAGGTCAACCACATACGAGACTCGCCCCGCTGCGCGTCCGCAGGTAGCGCACGGGGGCACGACAAGCCTCTAGTGGTGCCTGGTTAACATATAAGGGAACCGAATATATGTCCAGAAGCAAAAGCCTCAGTCCTACGTTAGATTGAATCAGAGCAAACAAGACGTGCTATTCACCATGTGGGTTTGAAGAAACCGATGATACCCTCTGCATAAGCATGCATTTGCCCACTGGCTAGACTTGCAGAAATTTCGGATACTATAATCGCTGCGTCTGACCAGGTCGGCAAGAAAATGCAACCAACCTTTATACGCTGTATCAATGTGACTAGTAAATAGTCATCAGAAGAACACGAGTTACTGCAAGCTCATCCACGATGACCACTGCCCGCTGCTCGCCGAGTTGCGCTCCCTGGGCCCAAGCTTTCCCCGCCTCACCGGACGCGATGATGACAACTTCGGGAGGATGATCAGAAGGCGGAAAACCCTGGATAGAGACGCGGGCAGGTCTTTGTGTAGGTCTATTGAAGAGTGGGTTCAGCTGATCTTCCTCATCAGATTCATAATCGTATCTAGGCGCTGCTGTATCGCTCAATAATTCTACATTCTGGGGATGGTGTTGCTGAAAATTACAGTTGGAGGAGAAATATAACGCACCATCGTGTCGATCGTGTCGTGTCGTTTAGAGTCGGCCGGGCCGGGTAATGCCTTGGCAGTGGCTGTTCTTCAGCCACCGCGGCCCGCTTGGCAGACTGCCAAGCAGACGGCAGACGACTGGTCACTGGTCACAGACGACTGGTAAGACGCATCGTTGCCCTCAGGCTCGTTACTCCTGACTCTCCATGGCTACCTACCATACCTCATTTGATGAACCAGGGGGGCCACCGCCTGGTTCTCCTCCCACCTGTATGTTCCTCCCTTCCGTTGGCTCTCTTTGTCGTCTCATTCACTCCTCAGTAAAGTACCAAGGACCATGGTTATCAACACAAATAATGCTTTCCTCGTCCATTGGCATAACCGCCTTCCTTATCTTCTCGTACTGTCGGACAAGGTGGCCTCTCCTCTTTGCACCCAGAACAAAGCTCAAGGGTACGAGTTTCTGGTTTGGTTATCACAGAACAACTAATCACCACGTTATCCCTACAGGCTTTTCGCCCCATGAAGCGCACGCCCATGGCGCTTTCTTTGGATGGATTCTTCCTACTCTGAGGACGTCCGAGTACTCCGTGCTCCAGATCGTCGGGCTTGACGCTGCCGTGGTATGTCGCTTTCAGGTTGGATATGGCAAAATCTTACCCTTGGCCAGCTCTTAAACTTCTTCAAGATGTCATTCTATTTGTTCTCTCTGTGTTCGGTGTTTGCTGTGTCAATTTTGATGCCTGTTAATCTCAAGGTATGCCCCTTTTCTGTCTTGGAGTATTCTTTTTAACTGGCTCGAAGAACAATATTGGCATTGGGGACGAAGATGACGACGACCCGGACTGGCACACAGGCCAAACTCAAGACAAGAAGTCTCTGCGCAAAGAACCAGATTGGTCTGACTTAGTATCAGATGCCAACTCGTATCTCTCGCTCCACCTCGTGTTCACATATCTGTTCACCTTGGTTTCCTTGCGCTTTATTTTTTTGAACTACAAGCGATTCATCAAGGCAAGACAACTTTTTTCACTTGAGCTCGTGCATTCTATCGCTGCGCGCACCGTAATGGTATCTGGGCTGCCGTCTCACCTGCGTTCAGAGAGGGCGCTTGCGGAACACTTCGAGAATATGAAATTGAGTGTGGAGAGTGTTAACATCTGTCGTGAACTTGGTTCTCTGGAACGTCTCATTGACATTCGAACGCGTGCACTGCTCAGGTTGGAGGATGCTTGGGTCCAATATGTTGGCAATCCAAGTACAGTAGAATCGTATGACCCTTCCGACCACGCAACAGTTGGGGAGGCGGACCTTGCGACAACAGAGTCTCAGGCTACCCATCGCCTTGTCATCCCGCATCACAAACGACCAACACTGCACCCGAGCTGGTTTTCTCGACCGGTGGACGCCATCCAATTCCTTGAAAAGAAGTTTTTGGACGCAGACGACGCAGTCACACGTTGTCGTCGTGCGGGAAAATTTAAACCCATGGACGTGGGGTTCGTTACATTCGAAAAGATGTCAAGTGCGGTCCGTCACTTTCCTACCTTCTGTGTTTGCTGCAGCCAATGATTGCCGTAGCAAATCGCCGCACAGGCAGTTCATACATCCACCCCGTTTCAACTGGAGACTTGCCTTGCGCCAGAGCCTCGTGACATCGTGTGGGCGAACATGGGCCATTCAACTAGGCCACTTCGCTTACGTGAAGCTATAGTCCTCGGCGCTCTCACCCTTCTCTTCTTTTTTTGGGTCATCCCGATCACTGGTCTTGCCAGCTTACTCAGTTATAAAGAGATCAAGAAGACTATGCCTTGGTTAGGTCACCTCATCGATAGTAATGAGCAGATTCGTGCTATTATACAGAACTCTCTGCCGTCAGTAGCAATGACCACGCTCAATGCTCTCTTGCCATTTGTGCTAGAAGGTCCGAGTCCCCTCTTGTTATATTGCTCAGGAGTTAATGCGGTATAGCTCTCACCTATGTACAGGGATTCCGCGCCCGGAGTTTGGTCGAGTACTCACTTATGAAGAAGTATGTTTCTCTGTTTCGCTTTTCATGGATTAAGTTAGGCTGATGATCTATAGATACTTTCTATTCCTCCTTGTCAATGTCGTATTCATCTTCCTCTTGGCGAGCACCTACTGGCAACTTGTGCGGGACCTGGCCAATTCACCAGCAAAAATTCCGGAGAAGCTTGCTCAAGCACTCCAAATGGGTAGCGCGAGGTGAGAAGTTTGTTGGACAACTGTAGAAACACCAGCGCTCATTTACAATTAGACATTTCTTCCTCTCTTATGTTATCCTACAAGGTGAAGAGTTGGGTGCTCTTATGCACGACGAAGCTAAACTGAAACCTTGTAGGGCTTGGTATCATGCCATTGCAACTTCTGAATTTGGGCGTCATTATCCCTCGAGTTTTTTATCGCATGTTGGTAACCCGCACCCCCAGAGGTAATTATATCGTCATATCCATGCTTCGACCGTTTAAGCCTTCCCACAGATTTTGCTGAACTGAACGCGCCTCCTGTGATCAATTACGGCACCGTGTACCCTCAGGCTATCTTGATATTCGTGATTACCCTGTTGTATAGCATCGCCCAACCACTCATCCTCATCTTTGGCGCCATATACTTTGGTGCCGCGTATATTGTGTACAAATACAAGCTTCTCTTCGGTGAGCAAATGTTCGCTCTGAACATCATTATATTTACAATAGTACAGTATTTTACAAACCATACGAGTCTCAAGGGCAAGCTTGGCCTATCACCTTCACACGCCTTATTTGGGGTGTCCTCATCTTCCTCGTCTTTATGTCAGGGAATTTCGTTTTGAAGAGATCCTTTGTCCTCTCGTCCCTTGTCGCGCCTCTGTTCGTGTTCACTGTGGCCTGGTCGGTTTACATCAACAACTCATTCCACGGCCTCACAAAATACGTCAACTTGAGCGCGGTATTTGAAGTACAGCGTGGAGAAGAGACGGAGGAGGTTGTACGCTTGAGAACAGGACACCCAGTTTCTTGGTCGCAAAGGTGCATTTATTTCTTTCAATATATCTTTCTTTAATTTACCTTTCTCATTTGCTAATTGCCAACTAGCAACCTTAATAGGCGCCGATATGCTCAAAATGATGACATATTGTATGTTGCACCGGAGGATGATCACACGGACTATGTGAGTTTTATTTATTCTAGCCAAGGCCCGTTGACAAATATCTTTTCAGTCACAACCGCCAATGGCAAACTGGTACAACGGCGTGCTTAAGTAAGTGAAAACCACGGGTTGCCAATGGTTACTAAATTGCCCACCAGTACGGGTAAGAAACGCTATGGACACCCAGCGTTGACTGGTTTACTCCCCCAACCCTGGCTTCCCCTGAAGAAGGGTGAAACATTGGTCAACACTCACAATACAAACCGTACTCGTCAGAAGATTGGCCAAGCGGTGGTTTTGACGTTACGTAAGCGATACAGCGTTCATCGAATGGGTGACAGCACACTCTCGACTGGAAGTACTTCGAGGACGGTTTCCAAACCAGATAACGTACGGAGCGCAGCCTCCAGTGGAGAGCTAAACGGCGAGATAGCCAATAACCCGTGGCAGGAGCCAATAGCTGGTTCATCGAGCTCGCACAACGCCATCAATCACAGATTGAGCTACGACTTTGATTCGGGTGTTATAATATTACCGGATGATGGAGTCTGGCCGGAAGTCTTGGACAGCGATTCAGAAGAGGATACTGGGAGCGCGGGTAATAGTCCGCGGCGTTCTCAGGCATTGTTCGATTCCGCTGTTCCTGACGGTGGCCAGGAGGTGGCAAATGCACAGAACGTCAGTGGGTCGTCGAAGACAAGATATGGAACCTATTTCCATCATCCAGAGCGCCGGTGGCAGTCGGTGCCTGGGGCATTCCCCACTAGTTCATGAGGAAGACTGTATGCTGTACCTTAATTTACAGAAATGATGGCTTTTTAGTTGCGTCAAGTCAAAGTCACGACACTACTGCATCAGTCTTGTATGCTGACACTTACATGGCTACGCCAAGCAAGTCGTCAAGACGACGGCGGACTCTTGTCCCCGTCGTCACGGTGAGATATAGCTGCCAGTGATTGCCACGTGCGCAGTGATCAGGTATTTAATTTAGCCACTCCTGCGAAAGCCCAATAACTTCTCTTTTTCGCCCACCAGTCCCCCCCGCACGCCAGACCTATTGAAGGCGAATACTGTCACTCTTTTGATCACACTCTTGTCGTTTCGTCTCTCTTTTAAACCTTGTAATTGCGAGAATGCTCGTTTTTTCCCTCATTGCGGTGGCTTTCTCTTCGATGATTTTTGTACCTGGTAGGTCCCCGGTTTTATTGAGCTTCCTCTTCACTGAGGATAACAACAGCTCTTGCTGAGTCGTGCACGCGCACGTACATCGTTCGGGACGGTGATACTTGTGACTCAATATCTGCCGCCAACAATGTGTCCACGTGAGAGCGTAGCCCACTCATTCCAACCAGTCCTGATCTATTTGTAGCTATCAACTTGCGGTCGTAAACTCCGAAATCAATGCGATTTGTAGCAACCTCACTCCGGGCGAAACCTTGTGCTTGGGTACTCCTGGCAAGGACTGCACCCATACGTACGTGGTCAAGTCCAATGATGACTGCGACATTGTGTCCTCTGCCAACAATATCAACACAACCATCCTTTTTGTCAACAACCCCCAACTGAACTCGGATTGCCTCAACATGTACATTGGCGAGGTACGTGTATCTGACGAGTCTGGGGTTATTCGGATCAGAAGCCTCACATATCTATAGGTGCTTTGCGTCGCTGGGACAGTCATCGTGCCCCCCGCCCCTCCTGGGGGTAAAACCCCACCTCCCACGATGCCCTCGACAGCCACACCAGCAAGGCACACGAGCTCTGAATCTGAAGATGACCTCCCGTGGTGTGAATAGTTCGTGACCTTGGTTTCCATTGGTCAAGTCATACCCATCAAATACTTTCACGGCTGGGCCTTGTTCTACTTATGGCGCTGGCGTGCTGGTCGTCGCTTGGCGTGTCTGTTCGAATCACTTTGAATACACTTCATACAATTTGGCGGGTTAGTTGGACACAATTTGGAGTGGGATAATTATGGTGGATTCCATGATATTTGATACCATTGAAGTCATCTTTTGCGGTGCTGAACGGAGTGGTGTGCACTGTCCGACCATGCCGGTGCTAGTGGCATCCAGGGCTCTTCGCAAGAGATCAAGGGTTCCGTTGTGGGGCTCAGGAAGGATTGAATCGATCCTATGATGACTGATGAGAGCATTGATCGGTTCAAAAGAGTATGTTGAGTGGCTACAGTAATCGAATCTGAGCCAACTGTGACATTTATCAGGGTTTGCGTACGTACACCCGCCATTCGGCTGGCTGGCCTGTGAGGCGGGCTTGTCCGGACACAAGGAGCCCGATAGATACACAGAGCTCGCGAGGGTGCGGTTGTGAGGGCATATGAGGCGGTGACCGGTGCCTGACCATGCATAACTCAATGCCAAGATTTGTGTATACTGCGTTGAGTGTGTGCCGTACAAATATCGCGGATGCAAGATACAGTGGCAGGCCTGCGCTACGATTAGCTAGCCGTCATGGTGTAGGTAAAGAGGATAGACCTTTAACATGAAAATTCTGTGGTAGCGGAGCCAGAAGGGCTGTTGGGGGTGCATATTCGAGGCAAATGGAAGGACTGTACATGGTAATTTCTTGATCTTGGTCAGTACAGTCAATTCGGTCTGCATTCGAGTTCGTCCCGGTGAAACTGGCCAGAGGTAGTAAGGACGGTGGATCTATGATTTGCGAGGTGAGCCCGTTGATGAAGAAGTTGGGAAGTGTTGCTAGAAGTGTATCTACGATGCGGCCTGTTCATGTAGTGAATGGGGCTGCGCCACGACGTGGGATTGAACTCACCAGTACGGAGAACCCACTCGTGGTCGGTCATACCACGGGTAGGTTTAGTTCCAGTCGGTTTGTTAGGGTGCGGGTGAACGGCAGTGAAATTAAAACGTCGTCCAATGCACACGCATTGGCGGGACCTGCCAAGACTGAGGTACGGAGCAACTGTCATGTCTGCTGAAAATCGCAGCTGCTTGAGAGGTAGTTGGGCCAGGTGAGGCAAGAGTATCTGGTGGAGGAGCATGGTGCCTGTGGTTGGAACAATGGAGTGAAAATGGGAATCTGTCCCTTTCCTTGTGATTGTCCTGCCAGTGGAACAAAATCCCTTGCACAATCCTTTTCTTTTTCTTTTGGAAAACACTCTATGTTTGGTAACCACATATTAGGGCCTGTTCGGCAAGAGAATGTGATGGCACATTTTTGTCCATATTTAGTAGTCAAATTTTTCATCTGTGTGACCAGTTGTGTGACACATTTTCGAACCATCCCACGTGACATGGCAAAGTCAAAGTCAAAGTCAATTACTCCTGCTTCTGTTTTCCCCAAAGCAGCAAAGTTGAAGGCCAAGGCTGCAAAATGGACTCTTGCTGATGAAGTTGATGGTATCGGTTGTGGACGCGATGGGGGTTTCGGGAGCCGGCTAACGAAAGTAGTTAAGTGCTCGTGTACGGCGAGCACTCGGAGAGGTGAGGGCAAAGGGGAGAATCAGTCGCATTTAGGGGCTCATAGGGAGCTCCTTATAACTACACTACACAAGTACACTAATTTTGAAACATTTGAATCATAGTGACAGACCTATGACATCAGAGCCAGTACAGTAAGCACACCCCGAGCGCGAGCGCGAGCGGACGCGCTTGAACAGGCGTATCATACACATGCACAAACGGAAACACAACGCGCACATAATATGTAACGCTACAGCGGAGCGTTCGGTTGCGACGTGCACGGTTTCGAGTAATCAGCCACAGGTAGAGTCACCTCGTGAAGAGGTTCAGTTCGATGATGAGAAGGCTCAACACACGTTGGCTAGACGTGTGGACAGTGGAAGTATAAGGGGTCTGAGACGGCTAGCGTCCAGAGGCACTAAGGCAGACGGAGGCTCGAGAGAGCCGACGGGGTTTCGGTGAAGACAAGAGACTGGCTGTATAGGCCGAAAGGTCAAGTCTAAGGACTACAAGCTATCCTAGAGAGACCTTATATACGTTATAGGAAGAGCCTAGGCGAACGGTCCTAGGGTACGTCATAAGCGTATAGTACAGCGATGATATCATAGATACGTCAGGGATACGTCAGAGATGCGTCATGCTAGGATACGGGTCCTAGGAATGCGGTATGCACGATGTAATAGTAACGAGGCGAGATCAGTCCGGACGAGTCGAGAACGAGTCGAGAACATGTACGGCGTCAGGTAAACGTGGAAGAGTAAACGTAAGAAAGTAAGAAGGTGAAAGACGTCCGTAATCGTAACATTACCCCCCTTCTAAGTCCGAAGTCGCCACGACTTCAGTCAGCACTCCGGGTCGATGAGATCATATACGTCAGCGCTAGGGTCGTTAGCGTCTGAGTCCATATCACCGTGGTACGTATGGTGTAGTTCGGGACACTCATGGCGCCGGAGAAACAGGTAAGGACCCCATTGACCGCAGTGTCGACAGCGTTCGTATTGGGGGCAATCGATCTCCTCGTGCGTGACGTTGTATCGATAGCATTTGGTGCAGTGGCGGCAGACGGGTTTGGGGGTTTCTGGTGTGGCGCGCATAGTGCGAGGTCGCGCCGTGATTGTGCTGGTCGTGCTGGCCGGTCCGATGCGTCGGAAGAGGCATTGCTGCGTCCAATGGAGTCCGCTGCCACAGTCGGTGCATCGGCGATTCTTCTTTGCCTTCGGACAGTCGTGGGCAATATGAAAGAGCGACTTGCACTTCCAGCAACGTCGCTCCTTTGGTTCGTCGTGGAGTCGGGGCATTTCAAGGGGGCCGCCGCGGCGGGGTTCGTAAGGGTGTGGCGAGCGTGGGGAGCGTGTGGTGCGGGGAGTGATGCGAAAGGGGAGGGGGTTAGAATCGACGTATCGCTCACTAATACGTCTGTACAGGTGTACGCTCTCCATGCGCTGTCGGGTGGCGTTAATGTCCATGTCAACTGCAAATAACGCCCTTTGCAGTTCCTTCTCCTGCTGGAAGACTCGATCCAGCTGCTTCTTCAGCTTTACCTCCGTCTCTAGTTCATCGCGGAGCCGAGAGATCTCGGCCTCGACGCGCGGGTTGTTCATGGTGGCGACGATGTTGTCAATGGCGTAGGCCCTAGCGTCGTCGCGATCGAAGTGACGGAGCTGCTCGTTAGTCATGAGCTCGGGCATGGTAGAAGGGTGGGGCGTAACGAGTGTGACGGGACACCCGTAGGCCGGTTCGCCCTTCTTCAGTATGCCCTTTACGTCTTGACGCTTGTTGACATAATATATGTACTTGGCGATTTGCCTCGTACCGTCCGGCATGGGGATTTCAAGGGGGAAGAAACGGGGGTTGAGAGGGTCGTTGAGGAAGTAAGGGAACCCCGGATGGTCGGAGTCTGTGAGTACCGCGTCTTCATCTTCATGCTCATAATTGATGGGGGAGTCGGGACGTTCTCCCTCTTCCGGGGTCGGAATGTCGACTGGTGCTGGTGCTGTGATCGGTTGGTCCGCTTCGTCAAGCATGACGATGCGCGTAGTGTCTGTGGTATTGGGAGTCGATGTAGCAGGGAAAGTGGGACGCACGCCAGGCGGTACGCCTTGAGACACGAGTACCGCGTTGGCGGCAAACAGCTCTGGGCTGTTTTCTTCGTAGGTCGGGGGATTGGCTAATTCGTACGCTCCACGTGAAGCGGGGCGGTCGTACATGTTGTTGGCGGGGTTCTGGTCGTAGGCGTTGGACATGGCTTGGAAGATGGTGTCGAGGTTGGTGAACGTGCGAAGGGGTCGTTGTTCGAAGCGTTCGAGTTGTTCTTGTACGGAAAGCGAAGGATAGGAAGGCAGGATGGGAACTGAGGGGATAAGTCGACGACAGGGGACCTTTTATACTGCGATGAGCGTCCGGAGTGCATGTGGATGCTCTTGATAGAAGTCCCTTATCGCGTCAGGCGCGTGTGCGACGTTATCGGCTGGTTCCCACGAACTGTCACTGATGGGAAAACCTTTCCACTTGATGAGGTAGTGGAGTTTGTGCCCTCGGCCTTTACGCTTCGATTCCAGAACCTTCTCGACTTCGTACTCCTCCTGTCCTTCGATAAGGTCAGGTGGAGGCCTCGTGTAGTTTACGCCGTGTAGTTCCGTCTCCTTGTATGGCGTAAGGAGGTTAGCGTGGAACACGGGGTGTATCTTCCATTGTCCAGGAATGTCGAGCTCGTACGAGACGTCTGATAAGACGCGTTTGATGGGGAAGGGCCCGTGACGTTTAGGGGCGAGCTTTGCGGTGGGATAGAAGGTGTTAAGGTTCGTTCCTTCTAGCCATACGCGTGCGCCTTCCTTGTACGGTGTGAACTTTGTGTTTCCTCGTGTCGCCATCAGATGTTGTGCGCGCGTGATGCTATCTTGCGCCTGTCTTCTGATCACGAGTATCTCCTCGAGGCGTTCCTGTACTGATTGAACGGTGACAGGTTTCTGATGCCAAGAGGTGCGGGGGTTCCAACCCATGATAAGCTGGAATGGGGAGTGTTTCGTTGTCGCGTTGGGCCATGAGTTATGAGCGAATTGTGCCATAGGGAGATGATGGGCCCAGTCGTTCTGTTGTACGTTGCAGAAGTGCCGTAAGAATTGTTCTAGCCACTGATTTGATCGTTCTGATTGGCCGTCCGTCTGAGGGTGATACGCTGATGAGATGTTCTGTTTGATATCAAGGACGTGGCATAAATCCCTCATGAATTTGGACGCAAAGCGTGGGTCGCGATCGGATATGATCCGCTTTGGCAGGCCGTAATGGGGATAGACGTTCTTGCGATATAAATCAGCTACTCCTTCTGCCGTGATAGACTCGTTGCACGGAATGAAGATGGTTGCCTTCGTGCAGTCATGGTCGGTAATGGTGAGTATCGAGTCGTATCCGTGTGATGGGGGAAGTTTGACGATGAAGTCCATGGCTACGACTTCGAATGGTTGGGCGTCTGGATCGGTGGTGATGGGGAAAAGATGGGGTTTCGGTCGATGTGAGTTGATTTTGTTGGCCTGACACGTAGCGCAACCTTTGACATATTCTTCCACATCTCTTTTGACGTTAGGCCACCAGTAATCGCGTCGTAATAACGCGTAAGTGTTGGCGATTCCTGGATGTCCCGCACTAGGAGGGTCGTGAAACGAGGAAATTACCCCCCTCCTAAGATCGTTGTCGCCCACGACGACGAGAGCCGTGTCTTTGTACCAAAGACCTTCGTGTTCGGTAAGGTTATGGGGTTCGACCAGGGGGAGGACGTTGTTTTTCTTCAGTTCGTGGAGGACGCGTGAGTGAATTTCTACGTCCTCTATCGTTGTTGTGGTGGTGAAGACGAATAGTTCTTGTGGAAGAACCACGACATTGTCGTTGTCCTCCTTCCCCTGCGTGTAGTCTGGTCGCCGTGACAGGGCGTCTGCTCGTGCGTTCTTCGTACCAGCGATGTGTTTTAGGACGAAGTTGTACTCTGCCAGTTCTAGGATCATGTGTGCAATGCGCCGGTTGATTTTGTGAGGTTCCTTCCAATACTGAAGGTTGGCGTGATCGGTGTATACGACGGTTTGGTGTTTCGAGTTTGCCAGGTACGAACGATAATGTACGAGCGCTTTGAAGACCGCCGTCAGTTCTTTGCCATAGATATCATAGTTTCGTTCCGCGGGTGATAACGTTGCGGAATAAAAGGCGACAGGATGATTGCTATTGTCGTCTCCCATTTGACTAAGAACGGCTCCAATGGCGTAGTCGGATGCGTCGACTTCCAATTCAAAGGGTTTGTCGACATCGGGGGTCTTCAATACCGGCTCTTCTGTGACGCGTCGCTTTAGTGCGTCAAAAGCTTTCTGTCGTGCGTCCGTCCATGACCATGGGGTATCTTTCCGCAGGAGATCGTTCAGTGGACGAGCGAGGGCGGAAAATCCACGTATGAAGCGTCGATAGAAGTTGCAGAAGCCGATAAAGGCTCGTACGTGCTTCAACTCCGTGGGTATTGGCCATTCCTGTACTCCTCGTACCTTCACCGGGTCCATCCTGACCTGGCCATGTCCCAGGATGACTCCTAGGAACTCCACTTCTTCTACCTCGAAGAAACATTTTTCGGGTTTGAGGAACAAGTCGTGTTCCTCAAGTATTGTGAAAACTTTGTGGACAAGCTGACGGTGGTAGGGGATATTGTCGGGGGTGGCAATGAGAATGTCGTCCATGTAGACCACGACTTCTCCTGTGATTATGAGATCCCGAAATATTGCGTCCATCATCGTCTGGAACGTGCTTGGTGAGTTTGAGAGTCCGAAAAACATGACGCGCGGTTCAAACAGTCCTTGATTTGTTTTGAACGCGGCCTTCCACTCGTCTCCGTTTTTGATTCGTACGTTATTGTAACCCCAACGTACGTCTGCCTTTGTGAACCGTCTGGCCTTCGCCACTCGATCGATAGTTTCAGCGATGAGCGGAAGGGGATAATGATTTTCCCGCGTGACGTCATTAAGGTTTCGGTAATCTTGAACGGGTCGGAGTTTTCCATCTTTCTTATCGATGAAGAAAAATGACGAGGCATAAGGGGATTTTGATGGGCGAATATATCCTTTTTCCAATTGTTCCGTGAGGAACGTGGTGAGAGCTTCGTTTTGTCCGGGGGATAAAGGATATACTTTGCAATCCATCGCGGCGGGTGCTGTGGGGACGAGTTCAATGGCGTGATCCCAGATTCGTGATGGGGGGAAGCGGTGGGATTCTTCTTCACTGAAGATATGTCGGTGGTTCCAATATTCAGGTGGTACCATTTCTTCAAAGGTACGCTTCGTTTTGTCGAGGGCTTTCTGGGCGAGTTCCGATGCTACTGATGTTTTACGGAGCGCTACCAGGGGCTCCGTTACGTTGTCGTTCAACTGTTCCCACGCATTTTCATCCAGCTGATACGTCTCTAACGTTCGAATGGAGGATTCGATAGGGGAATAAGGGTGATTGAGTCCCAGACTCGAGATCACTACGGGTTGGAAAGCTTCGTCTAGCGTCGCATCCCTCCAGTGGAATCGTGGTTCAAACGCAGTTAACCAAGGATACCCGAGAATAACCTCGTCACGCCCAAGATTGGTGATGAGAAAACGTAACGACTTGGTTTTATCTCCGGTCCGGACATCCAGGTCCGTGTATCGGGTAATGGTTCCTCCTTGATTATGCGTGCCATCCACGTTCCAGATACGGATGGGGTTTTCGACCGCTTTCGAAGCGATTTGGAGTCGTTTGAGTAGGGATTCGCTGATGAAGTTGTCGGTTGCTCCTGAATCGACAAGGACTTCTCGTTCGGCCGTTGCGTGTGCAGATTGAAATAAAACTGATATTCGCATAGAACGGAATCTGCTATTGTACACGCTAAGTTTTAATGCTTTAGCCCAGGCCGCCGGGTTCAAGCGTTTGGAAAATCCTTTTTCCCGAAGAGTTTGTCGGCCAGTTGAGCACGAGTTTCTTCGCTTCGGGTCATGAGGTGAGCCAAGATGGCATCAGACTCGTCATCCGGAGTTGGTGCCGCAGGGGGAGGGGTCGATATGGATGCCGTGGGTTGGAATGCGTCTGCAACTGCAGCCCTAGCTGGTTGGGTAAGTGGTTTCTTGGGGCAATTGCGCGAAATATGTCCCTGTTGCTGACACCGAAAGCAACGTCCTTCTTTTTGAAGCTTGGCTTTGTCCGCGTCCGTAAGGGTGGCGCGGGCACGTGTTCTGCCAATATCCATCGCATTGGGATCCTTGGCATGCTTCAGGGCGTTACGCCACTGATCTCTCGTGCCTCCCATGCGACGCTCACTTCCTCCTAGAATGCTTTTGAGGTGGAAGTATTCCTGGTGCTGGACCCGCACCGCGTTAACCCATTCATCCCAGGTATTTGGATGATGGAATTTGACAGCATTCGATAGAAGCGGGGCGGGAAGTCCCCTCTCGAAGAGTGCGAGGGTGGCTTCGTCGTTTAGTCCGTATCCCGCTTTATTGGCTAGGTTGGAGAACTTGGCGATGTAGTTGTCCAAGTCATCCCGTTCCATGCGTAGTTTGGATAGTTCTTGTTGTGCTTTGCTTCGTTCCGCTGTGTCGGTATAGGCGTCGCGGAAACGTGTTATAAGCGTGTTCCAAAGCGCTTCTTCTGTGGGGAGTACGCCCCCGGTGATTTGAGCTGTAAGCCATTCGGCTTGGTCGTGTACCCAATCTTCTACGGCAGGTCCTCTCATATAGGATAGGAAGGTCATTCCTCGTCGGTAGGGTTCGGTGAGTTGGGGAACGTTCGGGTTCATGCCTTGGAAGAGGGTGAATTCTAGCGCAAAGCGCTTGCTTTTGTCTCGGTCCCCATTAAATTCGGTGGGGGAGTTGCCTCCGAGACGATCGGTGGGTCCGTGAGGAGCTGGTGGGACTGGGGCGCCTCCGCCAGGTGGAGGTGGTGCTCCTCCTCCTGGTGGGGCCGGTCCTCCTCCTCCTCCGCCTCCTCCTCCGCCTCCTCCTCCACCTCCTCCTCCGCCTCCTGGGAGACGGGGTCCGGCGGTGAGGCTTGTGAGAGCTGAGGTCTGTGTGTACGTGGCCATTGTTGGAATTGTGGCAGGTGTCGGGGTGACTTTCGCAGGTATGGGAATGTGTGCGGGTGCTTGTGTTAGGTCTGAATCAACGTCAAGA
>QFDV01003971.1:14985-36442 GCA_003315845.1 Lactarius trivialis
TGGAAAAGTGGGTCGAGTCTCCGATGACGGGGTGGTGAGATTTACCACGCGGAGAGGCATGGGCGGCATTGGGCGGGATCGAGGCGCAGTTGGAGTTTGCCTCTGCGAGTCACTTTGGTGTTGTTGCTCCATCGCACTGTCAGGGCGTTCGTCGGGGGCGGCACCTGTGTAGGGAGGCGGTGCACATGAGGGCATGCGAAAGAGAGACATCTTGGGAAAATATAATTGCGGCTTTGAAGGAGAAGGGGTCTCATGGGTCGTGATATAAATGGAGCTTCGAGGGTGGTACCTGGTGTCAGCAATAGAGCACGAGGTGACATGTTCCTATTACGATAAGTAACTTACCGAAGAACCCAGAGCCATCCTACTGTACAGTACCTTTTCGGGGCTGCCACTTGAGCACTGCATCCATCTCGAATCCCAAACCTTGTGATTCTTAAAATAGAACAACACCGCTGGCCGTTGTTGATTAAGCCGCCCACTACCGCCTTGAACTTTGGTAGGAGCTGTATCTCATTCGATGGAGCGTGTGTCGACGAACGTCCAGAGTTGAGAGAGTTGTGTGCGACTTCCGATTTAGCTTACTTCTTTCCTTGCTTCTTTCTGAGTCAGGTTGGCAGGTCGTGTGAATCTCCTTATCCGTCCTGACCCAAATAATCACATTCCACCTCGCGGATATTGAAATGATGGGAACCAGCAAGAATCACCACCAGCCAGCGTGACCCAGCAGCCTCAAAGACGACTGGACCGCTTAACACCAGGTCGGCTTTAAAAGTGAGCTTCGTTTGATGCGATCGGGCGCTGTGTATTAGGAAAAGAAAGCAAAGTACCCGATCGAACCCCCAGCAGCTGCGGTCCGTTGATCCTCACTTTTGGCCTCAACTCAATCATCGATTTCCCCAAAGGGGCGAATGTCTGAACCCATGTGCGCGAATGTAAAGTTTGCACAACTCGTCAGCGGGGAAGGATTATGAGGCATATTATATGAGGCCCAATCAAAGAGCGAGAGTTTACTAATGGAAAACGCAGTCACCCAACGAGGCCCCCAGAAAACCCTCTTTACGCTGTAAAAGGCCGACAATTCTCTGCGGACACAGAGGCGTCATGAACGTGCCAAAAGCATGGGGGCACATGCCGTCCCTTGGCTGAAATGTGCGACACACTCACACTTGAGGGTGCGATCGAATCTTACCGGGGGCATTGTACGTCCACCACGTCCACTGGATTGGCCAAGCGTACCTGATGCTTTCTATATACAGCATCTGACATAAAGCTATACAAGCAACATTCCTGCTGCTGTCATGTTCAAATGGCGAATCCGGGACTCAGGCACAGGGTCTCAAAAATAATGTCCTGAATTTCTGTTGTCCAGCTGTAGCCTCTGCCACACAACGTACGAATGATTTGCACGACGAACACGCGTCCCTTCATTGACGCAATATCCACGCTTCCGTCTCGGTTCGTTGTTCCTAGGTGACAAGTAGTTCACCATGCGCGCGCTCTTATCTTCCTCGGACTATTGGTAGATAAGAAACCATTACCCCCCGTCAACGCGTCAACTTCGGAATCATCATTCACTCGTTCTCCAAGCCGTCCACACCCATACTTCCGCCACTCGGAAACTACTCCGAACTTGACTTGAATTCTCGTGTGGGTTCCAACGTCACTCGTGCCCCACAACCTTCCACATCTCAGAGTCAACTGCATGGTTACACATTCCAAATTACTTCACAAACGTAACAAGTATGCCCATGGCCATAGCGTACAAATTGACCCGGTGGCGACCGGCCAACAACGGAGCTGACTCTCTCAAGCTGGATACCAGAATTCCCATCAGACTGAGACGAAGACATCCGGATGCTTACTTACTGTACGAAGGGTGGCCATTTTCATAAATAGAATTGCGTGGAGATGACGAGCCAGAGAACTGAGGACAACCGCGCCGTGTGGGGTTAATCGAGCCAGAGGGAATATCGATATCCGAGATTCAAGAACTACCTCAAAGTGGAGTGCGCATCAATTTCTGAAAATTTCGAAAGTCTAAAATATGGTCGTCCAGCGCCGATCTACTATCACTCAGCTCGCTTCTCCGGAGATAATAATCCGACTCGCCTTGACACAACACACTCTCATGCACCGTAGTACTGACAGCTGGGTCATCGTGCGCCGTTATATTTGTTGTGCTTTGGGCGTGCACAGCACATCCCTATGTGCGATGGGGAATGGTAAAATTTCGATCTCCTCGCGTACTGTATTTCCAACGCGTGCCTGATCCGGGTTTTTTACGCCGACGACGCTGTGAGAGGCTCGTGGGTTCCTCGTCTTGTCCATTTAACGCTAATACCCCAGGCCATGCAGGGAGAATTGCCCGGCGCCTTGTCACCGACACGTTCCCTCTACGCAGCTTATCCAGGGACAGAATGCTATTCCTCCGTTCGTAGCATGAACGATGCGTTATTTCTTTGTGCTTAAAAGTTACGGAATAAGTGAATCAAATGGCAACTGATGGTATAATAAATACAATGCTGGGTGATTGGCGCAGATTGATACAAGTAAAGGGGAAGGGCTTTGGTTCATCAAACTGGACCGGGACCAAGCATCACACCGAATGCGGTTCTGTTCGCTGCTCGCTTCTTCTTCCGGGCGTCGCTGATCGGAGAGTGTGGCGACTCTGATTGTGAGCCTGTTGTTATCGACATGGTATCCATTGCTGAAGAAGACGTTCGGCTTGCGGTGTCAGAGAAATCGATCCTGGGAGGCAGGAAATTCGGGGACGTTGTTTGTCTTAGCCTGGCAGTGAATTGGGCGTGGAGTGTTCCATCGGAATCAACGATTGCCTGTGACCTTTGGAACGAGGAGTCAACGGTTAGTAGAAAAGGTAAAATGGGCGCATATGAACGCACTCGTTGAGTAAATGAGGACCCATGGGCCCGTCGTCCAATCGGAACCTGATCGCACTTGCAGACCCCGGTTTAAGCTCGGACACATCACGGCGTATAGGGATAGTGAAGGTGGGTTCAATGTCGTCGCCTTCATTGTTAAATGACGGGCTTCCCGAGATGACAAGGTCCCCATCCACATAGACAGACGTGGAGTGATCAGCAAGTCCAAGGGTCAGAAACCACCTGTTCTCAGATCGACCGTCTGTAGACTTTACTGGGCGTATGAAGAATGCGATCGTCCAAATCCGATCTACGTCGAGTAAACTTTAGAATGCTACCGCTCGAACGGAAGCATAAGAGGGTGGGCCTACCAGACGTGACGAACTCGACTTTGATGAGCCCGGACACGCGCATGCGCAGCCGAAATCGCCGAACTTGGATGTGTGCGACGAACGTTCCTGTACCATCTGTTATCTCGTCCACATCTACGCAGTCCCATCCGCCTGCAGAGGTCAAGAGAATAGCATCGCCCGGGGTGAGTGGAGAGAGGGCTGGAAAGCGCCGGAACAGGTGTTGTAAGAGGACATTGTTTGACGTCAACATGCATGCAAGGCGAATAGACGTAATGGTAGCGTCTTGGAGAGGCTGGCAGGCGCCGAGAATGGCGTCGACAAGGGTATCAAGAGTCGCATCACTGCGTTTCGGGGACCTCGAAGGTCCGCTGAGGATGGCCCAATAAACCGGGGGCTTCCCGTCGATGAATGATTCCTGCAAGATTGCGGAGAAGTCGAGACCACCGCATTCGCAGATTTGGGCGCATTTTTTGAAGATAGGATCGTACTCCTCGTCGGAGGGGAGATTACGCGACAGCAAGGTTCGTATGTCCGATCTGACCGTTTCCTTGGCTTGTCGCCCATCATTCACCGGACTCTGGGCTGTGGTCTGCTTCGCGTTGTTGCGCGATTTGGACGGCCGAAGATAGGAGAAAAATGAACGATGCTTGGTTGTGCGGATGCTTGGAGATCGAGAGGGAATGGGCGATGGGAAGGAGGTGGCCAGGGGGGACAAGGGCGGTAGGGTGGGAGGAGGAGAGGAAGAAGAAGAAGAAGAGGGTTTGTGTGAGGAAGACGACGACGAACTGAAAACCTGAGGTGCTAAGCGAGACCCGCTCGCAGGGAGCTCATCGGCGTCTAACCGGTTGGTGTCGACCCTTGGCTGGGGCAGGGGTGGCAGCGGCCGACGTGACGATTTTATGGGACTTGGCAGTCGAGGGTGCGCTGCTGTGGCAAGGGGAGGAGGGGAAGGCGGTTGTTGTGACTCGGTGTAGGGACTAGGACCATCGGCAAGCGACGGCAGATAAGTGTAGGGAGGTGGGGCAGGGTCATGGGGCAATCCCAGGGAGGAGTGGCGGTCAATCTGGCGCTCTTCTTCTTGATGACGACCTTGTATCGACATTTCTGCTAGCGTATCGTTCTTGCTGCAACTTGGTAACTGAGAAGAATCGGAAAGCCATCCCGGAAGCTGTGGTCATGGATTTATAACTCGCCAGGGGGGATGCCCAGACTTGGGTTTAGGCGCCACAGCATAACGCCCAATGTCATAATCGAGGCGATGAGAGTTCCCACCGCTGCTAACTTACAATCAGAGTGAGCTTGAGCCGTGTATTGAGGGCAATACAAAAGTCAAATTGCCAGTAAAGTTGGCACGATGAGACTTGAATCCCAGTGAGAATCCCGGTGAGAGATGCTGAAATTCGATTGACGCAGCTTGGTTGATTCCGGCTGTACTCTCGTCATGAAAACGCCCAGGGAGGTGAGTTTTCTAGGACAGCTGGTCCTTTTTTCGTCATGATTTTGTATGTCCATTAAACTATGCAAACATACCCTCCAAAAATCAGAGAGATACCTCAATTCCATGATAGTGAGGATTTTTGGTGTTACTCATTCATTCCGACACACTCACTCATGGTATATGTACAAGACAGTCCACCTAAGTCACCCGGCCACACACGCAAAAATTTGGACAGGCTGGATATGTATTGCGCCGTCAATATGGGGAAGGGTGCCAAGGTTGAGCTTGACAACTGAGCGGGATCCTCGGGGAATATTCAAAGTTCAGACACCGCTACAATTGAGCATCTGTACATGGTTAGATGTTAATGCAAGCGCTGGTGCCTCAGATGAGTCGCCGCGACGAAACTCCAGATATGGACCCACATCCGGAAACATTCCGCTTCACTTTCAGCACAATCCCTAGTAATAAAAAGTATATAGCTGTATAGAAGAGATGTCAGGCTACTGGCCTGTAAAGTTTGAGTGGCATCTGTGCATCCGATCCCAAGATATTGAACTTCTTCCGGAATTCTTTTTGACTCCCTGGGTACCCAGGTCGAAATTATTGAGCAGACTTGCGAACGTCAACAAGAACAAAGAAGCATTATCTCTATTTTCTTAATCACGCTCTCTACTATTTCCTTCGTACACTCATGGCCAGATCTGCGGGCGCTTCTGCCTGGCTAGGGGCCTGTATGCCGATTGGGAACACCAGGTTTTTTTTTCTAGCCTAGTCCATGCTCTCTATTTTCTTTTGGTCATGCTGCCACCTCGTGGTTGGAGTCGTGGTAGCTTTGTCGGCGCCGCGGGGTCACTGTGTGGATGCTAC
Source organism: Lactarius trivialis (assembly GCA_003315845.1). Classification (NCBI taxonomy): domain Eukaryota; kingdom Fungi; phylum Basidiomycota; class Agaricomycetes; order Russulales; family Russulaceae; genus Lactarius; species Lactarius trivialis. The sequence continues at coordinate 20,529 of QFDV01003971.1, forward strand.
TTGTCCTCGAGTTCCATACCTAGACCTCTCAAGTGTGCACCGCTCCAGTCACGGGAGCAAGTGCTAAGGGGCTATGGCGTAGGCTGATGTTATGAGAGTATGAGACTTGAGAGACTCGGCGGGCCCATCGTCATCGTGAGGGCGCGTGCAGGAGGCCTCCAGACTGAACCGCCATTGTCATTGTCGAGGCTGTGTGAGGCTGCAGATTGGGCCCATGATTGTCAAGGGTGTGCACAAATAAGCTTCGAGACGGGGGTCGAGTGACCCATGGTTGTTGTTGGGGCTCGGGAATGGGCCCATGGTTGTCGACGACGGTGTGCACAAACTTCGAGACGGGTACGTTACGTACGTATCGACAGAGTGACTCGCGATTCGTCGTTTGTAGTGCACATGCCAGTGGCTTGGGGCTGCGTTGGTGGGATCATCGTCCAGACAACGGAGGTAGAGGGTGCGCACGTCACGGTGGGGTTCGTTCGAGATGATGCCGCATTGGCCCCGCAATTATCATTGCAGTTGCGTGCCAGTAGGGGTACGGTTGGGTCCTTTGTTGTCGAGGGCGCGTAGGGATGCTTCAAAACTGCCAGTGGACCATATTGGTGGAGTGAATATGTCGACATCTAGCCCGGGCCCTGCGAGCACCTCAAAGTTCACAACGTTCACACATCGACGCTGTGCACGAACACAGCCTCGGGTATCTGCAGCGCACACAAAAGCCAAGGCACAGCATCCCCAAGACATCACGGTATGCCTCTATTTGTGCCTTGAGGATGATGGTGATCATGATGCAGAGGTTGAGGTTGAAGTTGCCCTTGCGCATGAACAACAAGATGTCGGAAGCTGGTAGAGGCAGTGGTGCAAGCACAAGTACATGTGTAATGAACACGACGAGACAGACTGAGAGTAGACGCCCCTCTCCCCCCGCGTTTGTGAACATTAGATGTGTATGTTGCACTTTCCCGCCGCGAGAGCCAAGGACAAGACACTATAGACTCTTATGAGACTTCAATGACAGATTGTTCACAACACATCTCAGTGAAGGACTTTGAAAAGAAAACCAAGAAGAGGACAGCAAGAAAGAAGAAAGGCACGTGATGGAACGCAAGGTAAAAATCGACAATGTCGAAACCTATAGTTTGCAATTTGAGAGTGTTCTGATAGTTTGAATATATTGGATTTGTCTACGACAACACCTCCGAGTCGTTGTGCACGTCCTATTGTGCTCTAATAGATTGAATTTTTGAGACACAATTTAATCTGAGCAGTGCACCTGGGTTACAGCGCTTACTTTTCCACAAACCACGAGTCTTCACAAGAGACCTCCAGCGTCGTCCGAGTCCGCGCCATCTGTCCCCGACTCAGAGTCTCTTGTCGCAGCATCTCGTCGCTCTCATTAAATCTATGACTCTCAGTACGCTGAGCCAGATGTGACGTCACTCTGGTCATTGGACTTCAAGGGACGAAGGGAGAGCAGAGCCCAGTTCTCGCGGTGAGCCCGACTCTGGCTTGAGTTTATCTTCACCAGGCTCGTAATAATATGCAGGGAATTCTCAGGCTAATACAGAACGTGGCTCCCAAAACCATGGCGAAGACATCCAACAGGAAGATGAGGCTGAGAATACTAGGTACCGTGGGCTCGACGTGCAGGCCCAAACGACTGGAGCCCGGATGATAGTATTGTGCCTCACCTCAAAGCGCTTCGCATCTCATGGACTTCATCAAACGTCTCAGTCCCGCCACCCTGGATGATGACCTTATCCTTGCGGATGTTAGGGAAAGGTTGTGGTCTCCCGTCACAGAGTCGACAAGGATCTATGCAGTGATGTCGGGTGGACGCGCGTGGAGATCACGGGCCAGGCGCAAACAATTTCGGGAAATTTCTAAAGTCTAAAATCTAGTCGAGTTCGATCATGGTCCAGCGCCGTACTATGCATCTAATCTACTATCACTCAGCTCGCTTCCCCGGAGATAAGCCAATAATCCGACTTCCCATGGCTATTTTTGTACTGTACTGACAGCTGGGTCTTTGTGCGCCGTTACAGTGCAATTGTTACGCTTTTGGGTGGCGTAAGGCAGCGCAACACGTCCCTACGTGCGACCGTAGCTCAGACGTGGAACGGTAAACTCGATCAGTTGTCCAGCTCCCCTCTAGTACTGTACGTCTATTTCCAATGCGTGCCCGATCCAGGACAACGACGCTGTGAAAGGCCTGTGAGCTCCCCGTCTATTAAACGCTAATACCCAGGCCGTGCAGGGAGATATGGACAGTGCCCGGCGCCTTGTCACCGAAACGTTCCTTCTGCATAGCTTATCCAAGGACAAGAATGCTATTCCTCCGTTCGTACCCATGAATGATGCGACTGCGTATTATTTCTTGTTGCTTAAGAGTTACGGAATAAGTGAATCGATGACAACTGATGGTATAATAAGTACAAAATGCTGGGTGATTGGCGCAAACAAACAAGGAGAAAGGGGTTCGATTTATCACCTTGGACCGGGACCACGTATGTATGCGGTACCGATTCTTGAGTGTGCTCGCTTGAGCAGTCGAAAATGCAGACAGACCGAACATCGAATCTACTAGCTACTGGGGTTGCAGGTTTTCCCCAAGGACAACGAGTCTAACGGCCTCCCCTGCGTAGAGTTGCATAAACTGGCTTTGATGGGTCCTGAACTTTCTTCTTCTTCTTCCGGGTGTCGCTGATCGGAGAGCGTGGTGGAGGCTCTGACTGTAAGCTTGTTGTTGTCGTCATGGCATCCATTGCTGAAGACGTCCGACTTGCGGTGTCAGAGAAATCGATGCTGGGAGACAGGAAATTCGAGCGCATCGTTTGTCTTAGCCTTGCTGTGAATTGGGCGTGGAGTGTTCCATCGGAATCAACGAGTGCCTGTGAACTTTGGAACGAGGAGTCAACAGTTGCTAGAGAAAAAAGGGCGCATATTAACGCACTCGTTGAGTAAATGATGACCCATGGGCCCGTCGTCCAATCGGACCCTGATAGCGCTTTCCGACCCCGGTTTGAGCTCGCTCACTTCATGGCGTATAGGGATAGAGAAGGTGGGTTCACTGTCATCGACTTCATTGGTAAATGACGGGCTTCCCGAGATGACAAGGTCCCCATCCACACAGGCAGACATAGAGTGATCTGCCAGTCCAAGAAATAGCAACCACCTGTCCTCAGATCGCCCGTCCGCAGACTTTTCTGAGCGTATGGAGAATGTGATCGTCCAAATCCGATCTACGACCGAATAAACAACGTAGAGCGTGTGAGTGAGTGGGTGAGCCTACCAGATGTGACGAACTCGACTTTGATGAGCCCGGACACGCGCATGCGCAGCCGGAATCGCCGAACTTGGATGCGTGCGACGAACGTTCCTGTACCATCTTGTATCTCGTCCACGTCTACGACGTCCCCTCCGCCTGCGGAGGTCAAGAGAATAGCGTCACCCGGGGTGAGTGGAGAGAGAGCTGGAAAGCGCCGGAACAAATGTTGTAAGAGGACATTGTTTGACGTCAACATGCATGCGAGGCGAATAGAAGTAATGGTAGTGTCTTTGAGAGGCTGACAGGCGCCCAGAATGGCGTCGACGAGAGTATCGGCGTCACTGCCTTGCGGGGACGTTGGAGGTCCGTTGAGGATCCCCCAATAAACCGGGGGCTTCCCGTCTATGAGTGGTTCCTGTAAGACTGTGGAGAGGTCGAGACCACCGGCTTCGCAGATTTCGGCGCATTTTTTGAAGATAGGATCGTACCCCTCGCCGGAGGGAAGATGACGCGACAGCAAGGTTCGTACATTCGATCTGACCGCTTCCTTCGCAGCATCCGATTGCATCGCGGCTTGACGAGCGCGTTCTTCCGCCGCGGCTCTCGTGGCCCTCTCCAACTCCGCAGCTCGTTTATCTTCTTCGGCTTGTCGCCCTCCGTCATTCACCACAGTCTGGGCCGCAATTTGCTTCGCGTTATGGCGCGACCTGGACGGCCGAAGTAAGGAGAAAAATGAACGCTTGGGGGCGCGGATGCTTGGAGATACAGAGGGGATGGGCGATGAGGGGGAGGTGGCCAGGGGAGACGAGGACGGTAAGTGGGGAGAGGAGGAAGACGGTTTGCGTGAGGAAGACGGCTGCGAACTGAAAACCCGAAGTGATGGGCGAGACCCGCTCGCAGGGAGCTCACCGGCGCCTAAATGGCCGGTGTCGACCCTTGACTCTGGCAGTGGTGGCAGTGGCCGACGTGGCGATTTCAAGGGACTTGGCAGTCGAGTGTGCGCTGCCGTGGCAAGGGGAAGAGGGGAAGGCGGTTGTGGTGATTCGGTGTGGGCACCGGGACCATTGGTAGGTGACGAGGGTAAAGAGTAGGGAGGTGGGGCAGAAGGTGGTCGATCAAGGGACATTCCCAGGGAGGAGCGGCGGTCAATGTGGTGCTCTTGTTCTTGATGACGACCTCGTATCGACATTTCCGCTAGCGTATTGCAACTTGGAAACTGAGAACTGAGAAGAATCGGAAAGCCATCCCGCGAGCTGTGGTCGTGGATTTATAACTCGCCGAGGGGGATTGCCTAGACCTTGAATTAGGCGCCACAGCATAACGCCCAATGTCAGAATCGAGGCGATGAGCGTTCCCGCCGGTGCTACGGGAAGGTTCAGAGTGAGAATGAGCGATGCTTTACAAAAGTCAGATTGCCGGTGAAACTCGCACGATGAGACTTGAGCGGAAATAGAGTTGCCTTTTCCCCACATTCGGTCCCTCGGGCCTGCCGTCTTGCTCCTCCAACCACCGCGGGAACTTCAACTGATGTCCCGGTTCTCGATCCTTTGCTTTCTTGTTCCTTTGGCTTACCCTTTGACGCCACAAAATTCATCACCGTCACGAGTATGTTGACTACGCAAATCCCGTTGGCGCCGGAAGATACTGAGATACGCTCGGTCATCTGCGCATTAATACCGAAATTGGTCGAGTCACAAGCCGTACTCAGTTCTTATCAGCTTCCATGCTCCACATGGGTACGTCCTCTCAGCTCTCTGCTATGTGTAAGGCTTGTGATTTATCATGCCGACTAATACGGGACCGAGTTGACTGTATGGATACATTGTTCCTAAACAGGGCTCTGACTCTCTCTCTCTTGGTGATTCTCTGCTCACAGCGCGAACAAACCATGGGAATGGACTCACCGGATATCTCCCGGTATGAAGTTGTTTATATATAGTATCATGCGCATCATGGCACAGACACATGAAGAGGGCCTTCGCAAATTCCATACAGCGTGGCTTCCTGAGGCAATGTGATCAACCAACCGTACCTTGAAATTTACTTTCCACCAGCATCTTGAGCGTGAAGCAGAAGTAGCTTGGATCTTTCTGCTACGCAACGGTACAGTAATGTGGAAGGCCGAGTCCAACTGGTAGGGTACTCTCTACCAATAGGAGATATTTTCATGGCACGATCACTAGCAATATAATATCCGCATTCACGACGCGATACGCCCTTGTCTTCCGATATGTTGTCCTTTTGCGACTCGGAAGATGCACCTTGCTGATCGATTAAGTCACTTTGGCGGGTTTCTCGGTCCCACTTTCTCCGCGCACTTCATCAGTACTTTATCGGAAAACAGCTAGGCGTGGTGCCTGGAAAGGTGCCTGGCACAAGCGATGTTCCTGTAATTTCCCCCAGGAGGCTCTAAATCGTTCCATGGAGCTACGTCACCCAGGGCGCAAACGCCGTCCTACCACCACCCTCCTCTTCCCTTATGTAGCAGAGTACGGACGTATGGTGTTGGAGTTACATGTGATGGTTTTAAGCGGAAAGCATGGTCCCGCGCCCATGCGTTCTCCCTGGGATGCTCAACCGATATGCGATTGTGGGCGCGTTCTAGGTTCGCAGTGCCGTCGTTGGCGATGACCAGCTATGGAGTACGTACTGTTTTCGGTTCTACGCTCGTGCTGCAGTTACTGTACTGGCGTGTCGATGGGCAAGAGCGGGACGGATATCTCGAAAGAAGCCGCGAACGTCATCTCGTGGATGTCAACTTTAGCGCCATCGTGTTGGCCATCGAGGAGGGTACGTTCCCGCCATCGCCGCCCTACTGTACCTCACTGTGTTGGCCCCCTGGGACTGTGTTGCAGGACAGTCGGTACCCCAAACTTCTTCTCAGCCAGCACCTTTGCGGCGGCCCTCACGCTCATCACGATGTTCGTGAATCCGCTCAACACGAACATCCTCTTGCAGTAGACGGTGGGTGCTCCCGTACCCCTGCCTTCAGTCTGACATTGCCGCTGACACGACACTTGACACTGGAGCCGCCAACAGGTTCGCCGTGCCAGTCGCTCTGTCTGTCGAACACGACGTGATCCGCAAGCCGTCGCGGAGCCGATCATCGGCCACAACCTCTCCCGCGCCGTCTTATCCGCGTTCGTCATCGTCGTCGGCACGCTCTTTTACGCTCGTCGGACGACCAGCGCATACCGCGATCAGACGATGATGTATGAGCTGTTCTCCTCCTGATATATGTGTCCCTGCGAATCGCGAACCGAATGCTCATCGTCACCGTGGCGATCTCGTTCCTGTTGCAGCTCGGGCTCTCTTCAGCTCGGGCTCTCTTTGACCAAGGGATCTTCTTCTAGACAGAGGCGCTGCCATTCGACGAGTAGCTCGCAGCGTCGTCCCTTGCGCTGCATATGGGTGGGCCGAAACGCGGCGCTGATGTCCTAAGCCGAGGTGAGATTGACAGTGGCAAGAATCCGTTCCTTGTCCCATCCCATACACCAGGATGCAGTGCCGTGTGCGGGAACCATAGGCAATCATCGCAAATGCTGCTATAGACGAGCCACGCCCCAGGAGATGCCATTCACACCGAAGTATCGCGCAGTCCTCTGTTCACGGCAACGCATGGACGTTATCAAGATTTTATTTATTTAAAATTTAATTTCTAGTCAAAGTCGGCCCGGGGTAAGTGCCCGGGACTAGGCCGACTAGGTGTCGACGTTGTCGACTGAATCCTTACTTGCACTGGCTTTCGACATGGATTTGTGTACTGTGACGCTTGTAGGCTTCAGTACCATGAAAACCATTGTAACAAGTAAGCAATTATGTCGTTTTCTACCAGTTCTGTGGCATCTCAACAGAATCTCTGCCAGTAAGAAACACAGAGCACGTTTATGGAAAGAGCGAGTTTAAGAGAATCGCACAAAAACTGTACTTTTCAAAAGGCCAGAATCGAAAGACGCGTTCGTCGAGCTCGTGTATAGAGCACCCCAGTGCGTCACTCGGATGCCCATCTGTCTGGTGGGCAGTGCCACGCGCGTCGGTACATGAGGGGCATCCGCAGATAGCCTCTCTACACATTTTTTTGGGACAACTCTTCGCACTGGTACGACGGTACCAAGACCGCGAAAAGATATGCGAGGGGGGTGAGGACCAGATCGCATGGGAGAGCTTGACAACACTAAGGGCACATGGTGTAGTTGGTTAATCACGTTCGCTTTGCACTTTTCGTGACTTTGTGAAAGGTGTCCGGTTCAATTCCGGATGTGTCCAGAGTATGCTTTTTTGACCTTCAAGTTTTTCTTGCTCCCGGTTCTAGTCGCAGTCACTACCGCTGCACAACCTGGTTGTCTCCTGCAGGTGAGCATTATGCATCATGCCTCCTTCACGCCTCTCAGACTCAGATCTCAGCCATTGCCGGACTATTTGAGACACGACTCGGACTGGCTTGAACTCTCTACGATCTCAACGTTCCGATCGACCCTGAATGCCTAAAGCCCGTGCTCTGCTCATTTATTACATGGTTTGCGGCTTCTTGCCTCACCTCACCGTTGTGGGGCAAGGCGATCAATGGGTCAATTCTACTAACCGAGGCCAATCTGTGATCTTTCCAGCAGTTGTGATGCCGTGGAGAGCCCCATTTGATGTAATTCTCGCGGCACACCCATCGACTCTCGGTATCGAAGTTCAAACTGTTGTGGTCGTTGGCTGCGGCGTGTGTGTAGAAGGTACTAAGAACCATGTATGCCTTACGGTATACCCCGCTCTCCACTCAAAGCGTCATCATCCTCCATTTGAGCATACATATCATATTGGATGATCGGTGGTGTATATAAGGAGCACGTTTATCATCACGCGGTTGCGGTACCGTCCGTTGCTCTGAGTCCGGAACCACTCCGGAACCAAACAGATCATGAGTACGCGTGAGTGTTCGGGGCCGTCGTTTCCTACTGGTGTTTATAAATGCCGTCGTCTAAAGCCGTCTGATCAGTGACCCTTGACTCAACTCCCGACGGCGTACTTGTCGTCACCTGACGATCACGGAATCTAATTACGGTTTTGGCGAGCGACGAGAGAAGAGGTTGACTATCATAGCATCGTCCTGGGCGCCCGTGTGCTCTCTTATACATGGCCCGCGGTTGCTCGTGGTTGAACAAGTGCTTCTGAGGCAACATGATAGAAAGCCCGGTAGTGGTAAAGATGGTGCGGCAAGGTGATGATCGTGAGTTGCGCGAGTATTGCCGACAGGAGAACACGTTTGTGCCGCATCTCCTCGGAAGACGGGTAATTAAAGGCAAGACCCAGCTGAGTATGATCGTCGTAGCACAAATTGAGATGGAGAAATACAAGCTACTGAGGTAGTGCCTTTGTAGCTACTTTACACGGCTTTCGCCAGTGGAATGCACAGAAATGACAACCATCAAAATCCCAGAATTACACACACACAAAAAAGCCCCGTTGTCTAGCGGCCGCCCCTGCGAAGACTCGTATAAACTTTCGGTTCTTTTTCTGGTCCGTCCTGTTTCCGTTTGTAGTTGTTAGATAGCAGAGAACGTGTCGGCTTTGATCGTGTGCTTTTCTGCGCCGAAGACATTACACTTGCGCCGTCAGAAATATCAATGCTGGGAGGCGGTATAGGCGGGAGCGGAGGTTGAGTAAGCCTGACATCGAACTGAGCATGCAGTGTTCCATCGCGGTCAACAAGTGCCATCGACCTGTAGAATGGGGAGTCAGCTGGTAGGAAAGGTAAGATAAATGCGTATCGACGCACTCATTAAGTAAATGAGGGCGCATGGGCCCCTCTTCTAAGTTCATCTTGATCGCACTTTCGGGCCCCGGGTGAAGCTTGCAGGGATTTTGGCCAAGAGGGAGGGAGAAGGTAGGTTCATAGTCATCGCGACGATCGATAGATGGCAAGCGCCTCAAGACGAGAAAGTCCCCGTCCACCCAGGCAGGCGCAGAGTGATTACCTAGTCCGATCGACAGCAACCAGTTGCTTTCGGAACGACCGAGTATCGTATTTTTGGCACCTATGGAGAATGTAACCGTCCATATCCGATCTATGTTCGAGTAAAACTTAGGTGCTACTTTGAAAGAGAGCTTTGGCGGGCGTACCGGACGTGACGAACTCGACTTTGACGAGCTTGGATACGCGCATGCGCAGCCGGAATCGCCGGATTTGGATGCGTGCGACGAATGTCCCTGTGCCATCTTGCTTCTCGACCACGTCTACAACGTCCCCTCCGCCTACGGAGCTTAAGAGCATAGCGTCACTCCGGGTGAGTGGAGAGAGCGCTGGAAAGTGCCAGAACAAGTGTTGCAAGAGGGCATTGTTTGACGTTAACATGCATGCACGGCGAAGCGAAGAAATGGTAGTTTCTTTGAGAGGCTGACAAGTGTCCAATAGCGAGAGAACGAGGGCATGCAGAGCGGCGTCATTGCTTTGTGATGACGTTGTAGATCCGTTGAGGATGGCCCAATAAACCGGGGGGTTCCCGTCAACGAGTGGTTCCTGTAAGACGACGGAGAGGTCGACACCTCCGTTCGCGCAAATTTGGCCACACTTCTGAAGGACAGCGTCCCACTCTTCGTTAGGAAGATCGCACGAGAGCAACGATTGCATGTTCGATTTGACGGCTTCGATGGCTTTTGTTTGTAATGCGGTTTTCCAAAGTTCTTCTTCTGTCCCTATCCTTGTGGCCTTCGTGGTAGCCTCCGATTCAGTAGCGGACCGTTTCCTTTTTTCGAGCTCAAACATTGTTTCGGCGGAGCCTTTCCGGGCTGCGTGCTCTGTAAACCACGCCGTGGCGCTACGGGTTGCTTTGGATAACTTGGACGCGGAAAACGGGAAAGCTGAACGAGACTTGGCGACGCTTCCGCTTCGAGACCGAGAAGTTGGGAAAGAGGCGGTGATATTTATAGGTAGCGGAGGTGGTGGGAGAGGAGGAAGGGGATGGGAATATGTATGGGAGGAAGAAGAGCCCGTGGTATAGGAACGGGACGAGGAAAAGGGTGGAGGGGAAGCAGTAACCCGAGATGGAAATTGGAACCGACTTGCAGGGACTGGCTCTACGATGAGGTCCACCCATGGTTCTGGCGGAGGTGGGAGTGAGCGTGACCGAGAGTCCATAACGAAGGGGGAGGGAGCACGAGAACAGTTAGATGGGGAGCCAGAGTAGGGTGGTGGAAGAAGGGGCATCCTTTTGGGATGTAGCATGGGAATGCGAGTGAGTAGATCTTGCTATTGAGAATGTGTATCGACATTTCAGGTCATTATAATTCAGTAAGATCGGAGATCCTGTCCCGCCGTCCCGAGTTGAGCCTCGCAACGGAACTTCAAGCTTCAAGCTTCGACTGTTACGGAACGCCTGCAGGTCACACTTAGACGCCATACTCTTCAGCCCAGTGGCTAAATATGTCCGTGAACGCGTCTTATGTTGGGGTGAAAACGTGTCTTGATCCGTGGACAGGGTAATGATACCAGAGTGAGAGTGTGCGTAGACTGAGCCTCGTTCACTGGCGGCGGGTTAGGGAGCGTTGGTGGGGTTGCCGTTCCTGGCGGCCACCGTGGGAACTCGGACCTCACTCAGGTTGGAAAAATTTCGGTGTCTACAGATATTTCATTATCAATATGATGTTCCCGACCTGACGCAACTCCCACCGGTAGGCTTCATGTACCCGATGTATAGGAGGTGTCCAATTATATTGACTGTTACGTCTCTTATCTTTCTTCTTGTCCCCGTCTGTCTAAGGATTTTGGGGTTGACTGTACGAGGATACACTATCCCCAAACAAGATTGTTACACTTCCACCTGGCCCTGTCGGTGATCCTGCTGATCCCCAGCATGCCTCACGTCCACGTACCTCTGGGATTATTCTAGGACTGAATTCTGTCGGTATGGCATCGATTGTACAACAGAATACGTGTCGTGCTCCGTCTACGCCTAGTACTACTACGTAGTCATACTTTGTCATTTACGGTAAGTCACCCCCAGATGTCGTAATTTTGTGGCGTCATGTACCACACTTGTACCACAGACTCTCGGCGGATTCAGGTTATCTGTGTTGTAGGAAGCAACAGTCGCGCCACGGATCGCGCCACGAGCCAGCCCTGTTCCTTATGCCATACTGATCGCGACCTGAATGGCCCGAACGGCCTGACTCCCCAGATAGTGAGACGATAGTTCCTGTCCCAATCTATGTGGTACCGGTACCTTCGCTTTTCCTTCTTAGGATTTCTAGAGCCCCTGCATTCATACCTTGGTCTGCGTTCCTACTACTGAGGGTTTCCGCTTTAATCAGTGCTGGCTTCTACGGCGCCTGTAGCTCTACTTGCTCGTTGCGCGCTGTGTCATCAAATCAACTAACAGCTTATACTAAAGGCCGCGCCCCAGAGTCTAAAGAATGGTAATATGGGGGTCCAGTGAGATACTCGCCACCGATAGGCGATGGTTACACATTGTGAGTGAGTCATCTCCTGCTTTCCACGCAGTGCGGAGACGAAGTTATTAGTAATGTAGCGTGCGTCAAAAACCTTAGAGCCACTTTACTCAACTCTCAATTTCTCAGCGGATTCGTCCTGATCCAGAATGGGGTCTGTGCACAGTGGTGTGGAGCACTACAGAGGCGGCTACGCACGCACTGGCACTCTTAATTTGAACTTCCCAGGTTATGACACAAGCCCTACCACACGCAGGTTACGCAGTTTGCACGATTCAGTCGAGGACAAGACAGGAACAAGACAATACTCAGAAAGGGAAAAATCTCGCTTTCCTCCGTTTGATTTACAGTAGGGTTTCGTTCACGCAGATCGATTTTTAGGTATGCTTCCGGTTGACTACACTGAACTCGCTTGATACCTGCAAGTCAGCTGATAGCCCCGAAGCTACATCCGGCGTGTAACGGCTTTTGTCCTCATAGATCTTGCACATTCCTCAGTGAGCTTATTACACCCATTTTGGAGCCTCAGACGCCGCTTCATAAATTTTGCGCCGCTTTCGATCTCAGCTCGTGTGCGCGTGCAATTGGTTTCTAGGTTACTGCTGTACATTCTGTGAAATCATTGCACTCGATGGGGTATTTATAAGTGAGGCCACTACCTACATGCTTCTTCGGCGTCATGCAACATCGCCTCGCGTCCCCCAAGCGGCATGCTGTTTTGGAGTACATGGTCGTGAAGTCGCCTTGTGTGTAGCAGCCCGCTCGTAGCCGATGTTACTGCTCCCCAAAGAAGTGCAATCAGACCCCTTTATTGTCTCCACCCCGCATTCATCACAAGAATAGGGAACAGAGAAAGGTCGGTTTTGGTGCCACCAAGGTGGCCGTGGTATCAGAATTATGAGACCCTACCTGTAGGACCGTCAAGCCGGTACCGAGAGCCGAAGCGTGTAGTTGCAGATAGAGGAACGACGATCAAAGCGGGACAAGGGTATTGGAATTGAAGCAGACCAGGCGGGGAGTATGATAGTTGCAAAAACGATGGATTAAGTGAGCGCTGAGTTAGGCTGAGAGGTGACTCAGCGAAGACAGTTGCATCCTTCTAGGGACTGTGTCCCTCCGGAAGCCGGAGTATGATCCAAGGTAGTACTGTACGAGTCAAGCGACCCAGGCAGAAACGGCGGGACCAATCCTGGGCCCGAGAGCAATGGCGAAAGAGCGCTAGACCACGTTACCGTGTCCGGCCTTGTCACAACGGGCAGAGGTCAACGGCCCGGGACCAACCATAAATCCGGACGGCGAAGCGTGAGGAAACTCAGGAAATTCAACTTGTAATGTCGATGTTTCAGGCTCGAAGTGGGCTGAGGACAGGCCGAAGAGAATAGGCGTGGACGACCCAGAATGGGATCATTGTATACTGGGGCCATTGTATAAGTTACTGTAGGGTACTGTAAACCGCGGGTAAAATCAAACGCCATCCGCATGACAGACGAAGAGTGAACTTCACAGATTCATAACTTACTTCAAGGAGTCCATCTTGATCAAGATGATGGATTCGAGTCGCCCCACTGCAAGTTACAGCTTCGTACAGCCTGAGTTACGCTTCGCACACGTCATCTACGTCAGCGCTTGGGCCGCCCTATGCTCGTCTGCTGTTGATATATGAGTCCGAGAATTGATCTTTTCCCAAGTCTTTTCCTGACGAGCATAATTCTTTCCAGTGGCAAAGTCAAGGGCAAGGCCCAAAGTCTCCCAGGCTGTAAAAAGACATCCACGTCGGAATATTTTGTGGACGCTAATGGTTATTTTTCGGTCTTTTTGTGTCCCTAATTATAAATGGTAAGGTCCTAATGCGTCATGTGCTTCGTCATGTGATCCGAATAGGCTGAGTTCTTGGTCTCCCATGCCGGCTTCCATGCATCATGCATACAGAAAGAATGACAGCAATGCACACGCGCGGCAGCTACAATGTACATTTGATGTCGCATAGATCAAGGAATGGCCCGCCTAAGGAATAGCCTAGGTGAGTTTAATTGCCATTCGGGTCTGTAGAAGTCCCGTAGCAGCCTAGCAGTTGTATGATGTAAAAAAAATAGTCGCATGAGGCGCCTCGCTGCTTTCGACATCCGAAATGAATGATCAGTATGATATGTGCCAGTGACAGTTCTGTTTTTTCTCCAGAATGACTCATCAAGACGCCGCTTGCCTAGACGCGTAGCTCGACTATAAAATGAACGAGATGACTGCCTGGTAGATCGCCCGAGTAACCCCACGCATATAAGCAGCCCAATTATGCCTTCCTTTTCGGTGGTCCTTACCTCTTTCTTGCTTGGGGCCCAACTATTTCTTTCTTCATTGTCTATTTCGAGACCCGAGGATATCTCTAGCTATTGCAATGCGCCACACGTGAATGCGTCTCATTACGAGCTTCCAGAGGAGGGAGCAGAACTCGTTCACCTCAGCATCATGATGCGGCATCATAAGGTTGGTACAATTGAGCTGGGGCAATTTTTTGCTTGATATGGTGCTGACTAAAACACATGTAGCGCACTCCTATCGCCCTGGTTCCAAACGAGCACGAGATCAACATTGGAGTACCGTGGGACTGCTCCGGCGTTAAGCAGTTCACATATGACGGTAGCGGCGCGCGCCTCTCAAACTCGGTTACCATACCGCCTGGGCATCCATTCGGGCAACAGATATGGGCAGGGAACTGTGAGGAGGGTCAGCTCACAGCCGGCGGTTTTCACGATTCGAAAACTCACGGGAAGGTAAGAATTGCCCTGGTCCTCAAGCCGGTATTGAAGTGTACTGACTCTCCGACAAGGACCTTTGGGATGTATACCACACGCACTTGGACTTTTTACGTGCTGTCCGGCCGAGCGAAATCAGTGTGCGGACGACGTACATTGATCGCACGAAGCACGTTGCGAGTGGAGTACTCGCGGGCATGGACCCCTCGTTTTCCAAACACAAATGGCCCGCCCATGCACAGCCCCAAAGAGAAAGTAGCTCCGTGATCTCTGTTGAAAGTAGGTCCTGACCATGGGCTCAGATAGATTCCCTCGGACCGAGCTACAAGTGTCCTCGTGCGGATTCGCTGGTCTCTGCTGCGCAGGCTGCTCCCTTCTGGCAGGACGTTTTGAAGAATCATTCAGCCCTGAAAGGGCGACTTGATAATGTACTTGGAACGACGAATTCCAAGGCTGTCTGGCCATCCACTTGTAAGCGTACAAATTGACAGCGCTGCGAACTCCTCTAATTATAGGAGCGCAGTCACGTTCTATCAAGATATCCTGACAGCCCGCGTTTGTAACGGTCATCCACTGCCTTGTAATGCCGCCGGAGACTGTGTTTCTGAGGAAGACGCCGCAGAAATCTTCGAGCTCGGAAACCTTGAGTTCGAGTACGCCCCATTGCATCTGCACCTGGTATTTAGTCTCACACCCGATTGACCTATAGCTATCTGTGGCACCGAGCAGAGAATGCAACCGAATATAATCAACTGACTTTCGGTCTGCCTTTGCATTGAGCGCTCCTTGACATTTACTGATCCAGGGCAAATAGGCGTGCTTTTCTCTGAGCTTGCAGATGCTCTCGAGGCGCCGAAACATAGCCTTGCGCTGTACGTCGCCCACGACACCTCCATCGTACGTCTGGCGGCTGGACTCGGGATATTCCCTTTACGCTGGCCGAGGCTTGGGTCGGAGATTGTTATCGAGGTATGTGTCCACACTTCTTACCTAGCAGCCATCAGTTGATACCCGGACTCCGCTGCCAAGATTTGGAGAAATAGGGCTAACAGAAGATTCGTCCGGGTACTTTACGACGGAGAACCCGTGGATTCACTCAAGTGGACACCTCTTGGCGATTTCATTCGTGTCCTAAGGGACCAAGTCCCCGACCACATATTCGAGCGATGTGCCACGGTTTCTGGAAAGGCGGAGGGCATGGAGCAGTCTCGGGCTCTTCTCACTTTGCAGTAGTTTAGGTTGGTCCACCCTTGCAGTGAGCGTTCTTACAGTGAGCATGTAGTTGAAACCAAGATGGCTCGTGCGAATTCCGCACCAAATTACTGTAAGGAGCTTTTCAAATGAAACGAGCTCCATTTCGTCCCGGTACATACGTTTGTATAGTAGGAGGTAACTTCACTTTACGTGAGTACTGTACGCTTGACTGTATGCCAGCACCACCTGAATAACAGCAGAAATGTAAGAACCAA
>QFDV01003971.1:39369-54704 GCA_003315845.1 Lactarius trivialis
ATCCAGGCCTATTTCTGGAGTCGCCCGTGGAGAGCCGCAGGATAGGTACAATGATGTTTGTTGTCATTCCCGACTCTCGCTCGAAAAGGAGATATTGTGTATGTCAAGATTTCTCGCTATGTGTGCCGGACGTCGCAGCGTCGAAGAAACTTGTCACGGATCAGTACTGATCAGTAGCCGCACGTGGAGATTCGTCGTCCACACAACCTTCGGCTCTCCATCATCTTGATCTGCCGGCTCGTTGTTCATCGTCAAGTCGGACGGGCCGTACATGGTGTTTGGCGACTAGCGCAAGAGTACAAAGGTGCGGCTAAAAATGCACAGCTGCCGAAGGACAAGATAATGCGACCCAAACGGTGTACATCTGAGTCGAGTGGGCAACCAGAAGCACCTTGAGCTATTCAATCAATACCTACAAGAGGCGCCATGCGATCATCGCCACATGCTCATTGTTCCCCACCGGCAGGTGCTTGGAGACGGAAGAAGTAAGAAAACATCATCATCATGCCATCGTGCCGATCCGTATGTTGTGTTGTGTCTACCTAGCGACACAGCCCAAACGTCTCATCTTGAAAAACAAGGGACAAGTGTTCGTTTAAAATGTCAAGTATGTCAAGAGCCGATCATCAATCATGACCTGGTTGTATGGGAATTAGTCTTTCGGCGACAAAAATCAAACTTAAACATAGACAATTAGACTTTGAGACTTTGGCCCCACTGTCTTTTCTGCAACGGGGGCACGCGGACGCCAAAGTTCATAACGTTCAGGACGAGTGGCGTGATGGGGAGGGCTAGGGAGGCCCAGGGCGCACCCGTGGGGGGTAAAGGCCGCGCGCAGAAGGGGGAACTCAGAATAGACAGGAGCTGTATCGAAGAGAGGGGTTCCAAGAGTCGTCGGTACGTAGGTGCACAGGTACTAACCCAACTATATGTATCTACGTGCAGAGTTGACCGGTAACTACTTCGTTCCGGCCAATAGGGCGGAGGGGGGAAATGAGCACATACTGCCAGCTTTACAGTAAAGGGCGGCGCGGGGCGCAAAGGGGATCCTTGTATACGCATCAGGGAAACGGAGGCGGTCCAGGACGTTGCGGATTGCCGACTCACATGCCCTCCGTTTCAGCAAACATGTTCCGGGGAAGGAACAGCTGTGCAGTAGTGGGATCTCAGAAGAGATGGGAGAGAAGGTTCCGGATCCTCGAGCTGCTGAAGTCGAGATCTACGGTGGTGGGGGACTCGGAAGAGATGGGAGGGAAGGTTCCGCATCCTTCGGAGCTGCACCGGTGCTTAGATACACCGTACAGGATCCTTAGGTAATGGTCGCTTAGCTAATTCCAACTTGCCAATGACTTCGACAATGACTTGTACTTGCCAGCGACTTGAAATGCAACTTGAAGCAATGTGATATAATACTGGCTGAACCAAGGGCTAATTCAAGTTGACAAATGTCGTCGAAGATTCTTGTAACCCCATCATGGCTGGAGGATTGTACAATTCTTCTCGCTACAAGGGATCCAGAATCTCACGCGGAGGTATGTACATGCGCGTTCTTTCTTACAATTGCCGTGCTAATCGGTGTCTGGTTGCCAGCCTGAGTCACCCTCACCGGCCATGCCGGTCATCGATCACCCTTACAGATTACCAGTGCGATTGTCCGAGACCCGAGAGAACGACTTGATGGAGCAACCATGTGCATCGCCTGCATACACACATCAAATATTGATATCGGTCGGCATGCGATGCTTACTGGCAATCTAGGACTCAGAATGCATTGGATCTTGCCACCACCCTTATAAACATCCATATGGACGCTTCAAACACGTCGTTCTCCTCCCCTAGTACTCACTCCAGTCATGGGTCATAGCCACTCCCAGCCTACTAGTACTAGTACCTCTACCGAGGTGCCCCACTGGCACGCTCGCTTGCTCAAACGCTGCAAGTCGTCTCACCATTCACTCAGACCTTCACGCGCTCGCGATTCTCCTCCAATCTCTATAAGCTCGTCTTCATCATTAAGTAGCTTCTCAGAAAAATACATCGGAAAAGAAAAGGAGAATCAGCGTCCTAGTCGAATGACTCGGAGTCGTTCACATGCGCGCTTATCTTCCCGTTCCAGTGCGACATCCCTACAGCCTCCGCTACCCGTTCCTGCGTACAGCCCACACATCCTCCTCCCCTCGCCCGCGGCAGGCTTTCTTTCCCCGGTCCCATCAAGAGTATTCGTTTCCGACTACGACGCTGCTTATGCTCGCTTCCTACATGACTATCCTCAATACGCATCCAGTTGGCATGTTGATACACTCAGGCGCTCCGAGTACGGTCGTCTTGGTCCGGATGAAACATATGTAGACTATATGGGTGGTGCCATCTATCCCACCAGCCTCATCTCCGTTCATGCAGAATTCTTACAAGGCGCTGTACTCGGGAATACCCACTCGGAGAGTTCAAGGTTTGTCTCGTCTTCTCAGACTGCGATGTCAGGCTTACTCAGTCATATTGGTAGTTCAAAGTTGTCCGCGGCGCTGGCAGCCACGGCGAGGGCCGCAGTTCTCTCATTCTTCAATGCCCCACCAGGATCAACCGTTATCTTCACAGCTAATGCTAGTGCAGCACTTAAGCTTGTCGGAGAGGCCTTTCCTTTCGCTCCTGGTTCCGCTTTCCTCCTCCCAGAAGATGCACACAACTCTGTGCACGGTATCCGGGAATTTGCCCGAGTAAAAGGCGCACCTGTTGTTTATCTTCCATCCCCTCCACGTGGTGGCGTTCGAGTTCGAGAGGCATTTGTGCGTCTAGTCTGTTTCTATACCGCATATAGCCTCTCCTGACGAGTATATATGCGCCATCTAGGCACTTATTGATGAACATCGGCCATCTCCAGGTACCCCTGCACTCTTCGCATACACGGGCCAGTCGAACATCACCAACTCAAAGCCACCACTCGCAGTTCTCGCGCATGCCTCGACGCGCGGTTTCACCACACTTCTTGATGCCGCCGCGCTAGCGCCAACTACTCCGATCGATCTTACAAACACGCCGGTAGATGCTGTTGCGGTCAGTTTCTACAAGATGTTCGGCTTTCCGACCGGCATCGGCGCACTTATCCTTGCACCGGGGATTGGCGCTTGGCTAAGAGAGAAGCGACCATGGTTCGCCGGGGGCACAGTCGATGTAGTGCAGGTCCCGGGGCTCGTCGTCGGTCGCACCACAGCAATCGACGAGGCCTTTGAGGTCAGTATGGTCCTTTGCAGCACCAATGCAAACATCTTACACGAAATATAGGATGGTACACTGAACTACACCCTCCTTCCCGCGGTGACAACAGGTCTGCGCCTTCTCGGTGCATATCTTCCCGCGTTGCCCACACGCATTGCCGCGCTTTCGGCATCGTGCGCGCGCACTCTTGAAGATCTCCGCTGGCCACGAAATGGCTCCCCCGCTGTGCAGGTCCTCTCCCGGGTTCCGGGCGCGCCACCTGAGGCCGGCGAGACGGCGCAGGGAGCAGGTGGCGTGGTCTCCTGCCTAATGCTAGAGGTATGTTCCTCCCCCCAAAATCATGAATTGACCCAAAGTGCTGATATGAGTCGATACAGGAAAAAGGCGAGCCGATCCCACTCTCGCGGGTGGCAGCTCACGCGGCTGCGAATGGCATTGCGTTGCGCACTGGGTGCATGTGCAACCCAGGCGGTGCGGCGGCATTGCTTTCCCTTGGCAGCTTAATGTCTGAGCTCGGACATGGCGATATAAACCACCCCCCAACTCTGCACGCACTCCAAGCAGCTGCCGGGAGGGAACTGGGCGTCGTACGGATCAGTTTTGGGTTAGCGAGCTGCTGGGACGATATTTGGCAAGTACGGTGCTGGGTTCTCAAGGCGCTCAAGGATGAATGGAAAATGCATGAGGGTGGAGCCGGCTATTGGGATCAGTGATGAGGTCGGAACGGAAGTATGGGCAGGGCGATTTGAGGAGTCTTTACGATGTGGATCTGGTTCTGGAGAAGTATACGATGTATTACAATAAGCGGTATCATGAGGTAATCTTGAGGCTTGCCCTCTTCTGTGTTGTGGTCATTATCGGTCTAAGCAAGGCACAAGCGCAGGCGTAATAGAGGAGTGAACGAGCAGGGCACGTGCTCATCCGTCTCTTCCGTGCTGCCACCTGTCTGCATGTTGCGCCAAGGGGTCGACGATGAGGCCTACGACGCCTATCAGTATGCTCCGGGAGGACCCGCTCACCCGTCGCGATCTCGCTTCGGAAACACGGAAACAGAACCCTCATTTTCGATCGAGAAGCGCTTCGTGCTTCCGCCCATTCTCCACGCTGTCCGCCTTCCCTTTTCCACATACCACGTGAGCTGTCGCTACCCTCTGATAGTACATCGAGCTGTTTAGGCCTACGCTACTCCCCGGCGTCGCGCAGCATCACCTTCGGATAGCCAAACAGTGACGTGTGACGCTCGAAGAGTATAGGATCAGGGGTTCGTTTAACGAACATACTTGCCTACCTCGCCGGAATCAGACAGCATGTTCGACGATAGTCGGGATATCTGAAGAACAGCATGCATCTTGTAAACCTACCCAGTATATTTATCTCTCTGTCGTGTAAAAGCAAGCCTGTTTGCAACACTGCTATATGGTTCTTTATATACAGTACAGTACTGCCATGTCCTCACACTGAGCACCTGATTACTAATTAAGCTTTACATACTCCGAGGCTCGTAAATGAAAATGAACATGCTGTCGCGTTACAATAGCGATTCCGGTCTGCCTCCACGTATTCTAGTACGTCAAAACGGTCGAGCCATCATGGGCGTCACGTCCGCTTTTCTCGACATCGGAAGCAAAGTCACCATTCTGTGCCTTTCTACTTCTGATCCCTTCGTCCCAAAGTATCTCTCCGACTCAAATGACCAGGAGTCGTGTCCGCGGACGAAGTAACCTAACCTCTCGACGAAGGCGGTGACAACGGGATCTACACCTGGACCCCAAGAAGGTAGCATCCGACAATGTGCCTGGAACTTGAATAAAACTATTTCGTTGTATTCCGCGAGCCAGTCCACGGCCCCGTCCAAGTCCAGACCTTTTTCGTTCATGAGCACAGTGAGGATGTTGTGACCACCGTGTCCCGCAGCTTGTTCGTTGTTATAAGAGTATAAATCCTGGTTCAAGTCAGATTGGTCCACAGTAACCAAAAACGGTGGATACGTACGTTGGCGAGCAGAGTGGAATCTGCGACCAGGCCGAGGAGTGACAGGATCGTGGGATGTGTCATGACCTCGTTCGGGATGTTCAGCCCCAGCTCCACGCCAAAGTATGAAGGATATGCGGCCACGGTGGCCCTCCTGGCCTCAAGGAAGTCTTTGATGCCGCGGACGCGCCCTCTGTTTCGATCCGTGGCCTCGTCGGCCACTGCATAGGCAAATTCAGCGAATGATTTGAGGAATCGTCTCTGAGCCGACTTGGTCGAAACTTTGATCGCACGTAGCCAGAACCTATAAATATACTCAATCATGGGATACAGAGGCAAGGCGGCACGTGTAGACGCACTGTCGCGCGATTTCTCCGAGTTTCGACTCGCCTTGTGGACGTTCCTTGTGAGGATTTCTGAAAGCATCCATGACTACATCCGCACAGGTACAAGCGCCGGCTCCGTCAAGTTTGTCGGTGTACTCGTCGTAAATGAAAAAGAGTGCCATCATGTCACAAGCAACGCGGAGACAATCTATTCGGAGTTTGTCAGGATGTCCGAGTTTCCCCGACTCGGGCCTGCAGATCATAGTACGGAGCAAACCTTTATCGAGTAGAGCATACATAAGGCTACTGAGAAGCGCTGTGCACTGGTCCAGTTACGAATTACGCTGGAAACAAGTACCCACTCACGGACGTTGCATCGGTCGAACGACCTCTGTGACTTGGGATCGAGGGCCTTGAAGCCATGGAACCACTGGTCGGACTCTCGCTTTACTTCTTTGTAGTGCTGGTTCAAGACTCTGGGCCACGGCCATTCAGAGAGTAGGACAGGGAGATAGAACTGTGGAAGCTCCGACATGGTCTCTGAGAAGTATGATAGAGAGGAAGTGAACTTTTGAAGGTCTGCTGTCCATGCGACGGATGGGGATTTTTTATATATCCCGGGATAAGACCGCTAAGACCGCCACTGAACCTGGCTTCTCTTCGTGAGTTCCCAGTTAGTATGGGGACCCCTTACTATTAAAATAAATATAAAATGTTGTTGGCGTCTTCAGTTGCTGTTGGGGCTGTTGGGCTGAAGCGAAAACATATTAGATCTCCGATTCGTATCTTATTACTGTAGGCGTAAAACGGGGAGGCTTTTCCGAGCTTAAGGGGCTCCAAGTTGGGGAAACGGTATTTTGGAGATCCTTGACGCTTGCCTTGACGAGTTTTTTTTTGAAAGCTGAGTAAGCTGAGTCCCCGGAACCGCCCCTTGTTCTAAAAGAAAAAAAGAAAAACATTGGTGGCCTTCACACGCAGCGTTGTGCAGATTTCACTGTGATCAAATCGCCCTGGCGGTTAGAAGATAAGCCACTGTCCAAGGTTATGTTCGCCACAAACCTCTAGTAGGGCATGTGGTGAGCAAGGCCCATTCTATCTCATCCGAGTCCGAGTCGCCACAGATATCAGGTTGCCAGAGAAACCGGCCGATAGCCATGTGAACCAACGCAAAGTTAGGAACCAATTGTGCAAAAGAGGCAATGGGATACCATACGGACGAAGCGTGAACCGAGCTACGACCGACAGTCGCAAGGGTTTAAGGGTTTATTACGTTTACGTTTATGATACGTTTATGATTGTAACATTATTACAGGAGTCAGCTGACTCCCGACACCGTAATTATTACCTGAAATTACAGCATACAGTCACCACACCTCCCCATATCCCACACCTTTTCCTGACTCCCAAGTCGTTGGATCCCTGCCTATTGCCTCCCAGAAAATCCATATTCAATAACCAATAAACCTTACCTTCCGGCTTCTCCCGAGGGGTATGGGTTAAAAGAATGACCGCAACTTCGCCAAGCCACTGGCAGGGGCTCGCTGTGAATTTGTAAATGTTTGATAAGATCTTGATATGTTTGATCGCCAGAAGATCACGGAGCGATAGTACCTCATTTCTCGTCATTTGGTCAGTTCTTTTAATCGGAATTACTGAAATTCCCTCAGCGTGATTTCATCCTCAGTGCACGCGCTGCGCCACGCGCCACTGGGCACCCGCCAATTTTAAAAAAATAAGAAAAAAAAGTTGTCTCGACCGTGTGCCATGGCGCAATTACTGTTCGGTGCACGTTGCGTCAAGGGGTCAGCGAAGAGCCTTGGCGCAGCCCTACTACTTTATCAACACGGCGCAGCCAAATACCCGTTTCTAATTTTGATTCTCTGCGCCAAACCCATGACCGTGACCCATAAAACATCTAGATCTTTATAATTTGATTTTGGTAATATAACACTATGACCTTATCAGATTCAGAATCGCCGCCGCCGCGGTCACTCTGTACGCAGAGATGATGGAAACTTGCATTGTATTTTGTACAGCAACGAACATGTGATGAGGCCTGGGGCCATGAGGGCTTGCGCCTTCACTTCGCGCGCGAAACTCTATTTACTATGCCAGTGGTCGTCGACACCTTGTGATTTACGGCATCGACTGGCTCTTGAGGTAGCTGTCGCCGTAGGCGACGCGCGGCTCTGCAGAGTGGGGGTTGGAGTCGCCCGAAGGAACAAATGGACTGCAGCGCAGTCCGGGTTGCGTTGACGCTGAGCAGCGAATTAGTGTAAGCCTAGGACCGGCCCTCGGTGATAGGGAATGTCGGCATTGTCAGGAAAAATTTAGGGGAGCGAGATTGATAAGACACAGCCTGCCAGATTAGCTCTTCCTAACCATAAAGGACTTGAAGTGATGAAGGAGGTGCTGCTCGGCGAGAGCATCCTCATTAGCAATGGCGTTTTTTTGGGAACCATTTGTATGATCGGAGTGCAGGCCCGAGGCCCAGATCGGTCGTAGACTAGCCACGATAACGGCGCGTGTACCCATCTGACGGCAGTGGGGCTGGGGAGATGTAATAGAACAATCGCACAGAAGGGTAGGCGGGGCGTCACACGCCAAGAGTGTTGTACTGATGTAATTGGGGGGTTGGGGAGTCGCATGTCTCTACTGTATACAGCATCGCTCCGATTTGTTTCCGTCTTCTCTCAGTCTGATTCCGGGAGGGTGTCCTTGCGGGCCAGGGCGTGTAAAGATCCGGCTGATCTGAATCAAAGTTAGAAATCACATAGTGCTCTTCTTAGTTGGGCCTAGGATTTTGCGGAAGGGCGTAAGTTGCCCATAGTAGTTAAGACCCGCGGCTGCACGTTCCCAGTAGAAGCAGTAGCAGGAATGCGTGATGTATTGGGGGGTGCAGAGGCGGGCTCCACAGGGGTAGGAATGTGCTTCAGGGGGGTCTTTGGGCCAGAAGCGTGACGTACGTGCCCTGAAGACGTGGTTGACAGCGACTTGGAGCGCTGTGGAGGTGGTGCGGCACGAATAGCGATATTTCTTCGTCTTCCTCCCTCCCTCGTCTCTCTCCTTATCCAGCGCGGCTTGCCACAGCGCGTGATTGTTGCCGTCTGGCGGACGGGTGAATGCGTGGGAGTGGACAAAGCTCTGGGGTTCCGCCCAGACGCCCGGTCTACTTGGTTCATAATCCAGTAGCGCGCCCACTCCTCGAATGCAATAACGCACGCCCTGTACTTCTGGAAGGCGGCCGACTGGATGTTCAGCCCCTCAGGCCTCAGGGGCGTTGCAGTTGCCAGTGCGCGTGCGCGCATCTGGCTGGGTCCATACTAGAATGATAGAGGCGAAGCGATGATCATGGTAGATAATAATCACGCGATGTAACGCACGTGATGAGAAGTTCGAGTCGGGCCATCTAATTTATTTTTTGGGCCCGAGAGTCAAGCCGAGAGTCGTTCTCCGTCGTTCGGAGAAACGGCGCAAGCATTTTGCCGCGCCGCGGGACCTCATGTTCCCCTGGGGAAAAGCATTCACGATATTTCGTCCTGGCGCCAGATTGTTTACACCAAACAGGCCCTCAGTTCACCAATAAATGTCACACCTCCGGACAAGTCATCGTCGTTTTGAGCTCCACCAAAGCCACCAAGACCTTGGGAGATGGTAAAGGATGGTGCTTGAGTGGGCGTTGTCGCTTGCGAAATTTGCTGAGCAATGGCGTCTAGGACGAAATTTCCTCGACCGTGGTCCGGGCGTGGGGGCCACTTCGGCATGTCGACCTCTTTAGCAAGCAGCAAGCAAAGGCACGCTTCTTGTTCACCCAGCTGCTCGAAAACCCTCATGAATGAGAGGCCCACCTTGAAAGCTTGAACTGTCAGCATCGTTCCTTTCGAATCATCGATTATTTTGTTTTATTTTTGAACCATTCGAACCATCGATTACCAGCTATGAAATTAACTCAATGATTGTAAATTTTGATTTTGTAATTCATTAATCGATAATTAGCTGACACTCAACATGACGTGGGTACGAGGCGTGATGGCAGGATGGTCGCTGCCGCTAAGATGGCCTCACGGACGGGGGCCCCTAGTATACGTTTTAGAGCCGAAATGTTGTGAGCTAGCTTGAGTAGAATCCTTTAGAAGCGTACAACGTTGTTGGTAGTAAAGGTAGTGTGAAATAAGGTACACATTTTGTTACGTTGTGTACGACCGCAACTTGAAAATCCCGAGAACCACTACAGTACATGTCTTCGCAACCCGAATTCTCAATATCGTCGCGGCGTGCGAGCCACAATTCCCCCTCCCATTTACTTGTGCAACATAATAGTCCCACGAATCCTGACGACGACGATGCCGTCAATCCGAAGTCCGGGGCATCCGCCAACGCTCAACCTTCATCCAGCAACCCTTCGGCATCCTCAGCTACACATAAAATTGGCGACGTGGCAGTCTCGCCGACAGTGCCGCCCTTCAGCCTCTCGCTAACCTTGCAAAACACTGGCTCCGTCGCGCGCGACCACCTCGCTTCCGAACGCACCTTCCTGGCGTACGTCCGTACGAGCCTCTCGTTCGCATCTGCTGGCGTGGGTGCGTCTTCTACCACCTTCGGTGCTGTCGCGTTTTGAGCTCATCACACTCTCAGCACTCGTACAACTATTCCGCGTCTCCGTGAGCGCAAGTACGAACGGTTCTCTGAACAACGGGGCGTCTGCCGCTCGGTACGCACGACCGTTGGGATCCACCCTGATAGGGCTCGGTATCGCCGTGCTTGGCATGGGTGAGAGGCTCTTCCCTTACCCGCATAGTTGTTAACCGATGACGGGGTCCTTCCCCGCACGTACACAGGCACACTGCGATACTTTTCAATCCAGCGCGCGTTGCCCCAGGGTTTCTTCCCCGCCGCTCGCCTGAGCGTATTTATCCAGGCGGTGTCCCTCGCAGCACTCATCGGAGTCGTGTTCGGCATTCTTGTCGCGGTCCACTAAGCCGTAACGAGATGGCGCGGTGATTGCGGATATGTGCGGAGTGGGCACACTGTAGGGCAGCGAGAGTTGGTCTCGCCCGACCCTGCCAAGTCGTCCCCTCCTTCAAGAAAAATCAGCTCAGTACCGTTATCGCAAGGATTCCTTGTTCTTGCATCATCTGGGGGGGGTGTCGAGGGAGGTCTCTGGATTCGGGACACAGACGACAGTGCGTTACTCACACGAGAAAAAAACGGGAAGCGATATTACTTTCGCGTCGCTCCCATGATGTAAGAAAGGCGAAGGCCCAGTTGATATGTTAGGTCTTCTATTCATATGCGTGCCTCAGTGAATGCGAGGTAACGTTGCGTCATGGGACATGCACGGCGTGCTCAAAGCCCAATCACACAGCGGTATACTAGCGGTACCCACCGTCATTCCGTTCTGCAGAACTTAAAAAACCACTTTGCGTCTCGATCGAGCGCGGGGGAAGGGGCCTGTAATACCGAGTTATTCTTCTCAAGATCGGAGGCTGCAGGATTCGGGACGACCTGTCAGCGAGTCATGGACATGTCATCGTGCCTTGTGTCTCGTCACCGGTTCAACCTGAAACTCGGAGGAACATCGAAGGTTGAACGTGGACGTGGGGCTTCTGTCCAATCATCGCGATAGATCACAACAAAGGTACCACATTTTTCTTTGTTACTGTATTTTGTTGCGGGACGAACAAGGAAAATAACGATAATTTAGCCGGGTGCCACGTGGCTGCCTGTGTAAGTACCGTCCGTTCACTACAACGACTAGATACCCATGACGACGGCACTGTCTGTGGCTGAGAAGCAGCTGTAAAAGGGTTCTACAAGCAAGGCTGCAAGGGTCCCTTGTCGAATTGCATTCCGGCATCGATAACCTCCGACTCGGACCGTGCCTTGGAAGCTTCAGGCTTGGACCACTCTTGGACCTTGGACCCTCTGCAGCGTGTCGTATGCACCTACGATATAAAATTTATTTACTGAAGCTTGCTGGGATGTGGCACTCGGCGTTAGCTTGAACTGTGGAAAAAGTATGTAAGGCGAAAGCATTGTTGGCTCAAGCGTAATACGCCACGCTGCTGAAGCAGAATTCCCATGGTGATCCGGGCTATTGTATTAGATTCCACTTCAATGGGCCTGCAGGAAACGCTGTGCCATCGCGAGGCTCTTCGGATCCTGGTGTATAAATATAAGCTTGTAAGGTGCGTTTGTGCCACGGCATATTGCTCTATCTCGACTCAAACTCGACCTTTCCATGCCGCTATTCGCTTTCCACAATTCCGCCCGGACCGCAGAAGAAGCTGACGCAATGCCCATACGCCGGCGCTCAACAACGATCTCAATGATGGAAGAAGAATTCGGCATGTGCGCGCCACCTCGAGCCGCGGGGCGCTTCGGTGAGAGCAACACGCCCGTTCCAGCACGATAGCCCGAATCTGACCATGCTTCCTGTAAAGGCATACCTTCTAAGCTCAGGATTCTCCCCCCAAAGCGCAGGCACTCTAGCACCCAGGCCCCAGAACCACGTCGAAGTTCCTTCCTGACGGGGTCCTGGGAGACCGTGTGGGATTGCGACGCGGAGGGGTCATACCTAGTAGAATCGCCTCCCGATGAGGATGCAGATGGTCTTTTGGATGGCGCTCTAGGCGGCGAGATGCAGGGTGAGAAGCTCGATGAAGTCACCACACCAACATCCGATGCGTCATGGAGTACTGACGAGGATGCGACACCGCTTTTCTCTTCAAATTTCCCAAGACAGCTTGACCACAGGGACTTGTGGGATGAAGGGAAGATCATTGAAGAACCCACAACAGTCGAGGATGACCAAGAGTAGAGAGTAGACCCGACTAAGCTTGTTTTGTTTGATTATATGATGTTGTATTTCCCTGTGGCGGAGCCCCGACTGACGACACCGTGAGCTGTATGTCAGTGAATGAGGTGGATAGGATACGGCCGACTTCTCAGGGAGCACACAGTGTACTCTATGTTCCGCTTCTGATCGTAAACGAGAAAATAAGGATACTATAAACATTGTTGGTGGGATGATTCGCATCCACGACGAGTACTAGAGTAGGTGAGTCTCCAGTCTGTCCGACGGCGTTGGAGATCTCCACACACACAATCACCATGTCTTCAAACGCCAGCCACAGTACTCTTGGAAGTCTCAGTCAGGGTCGCCGCTCTCGAGAGTTGGGAATGACTTTTGAAACGCTTGAACCGCGGCACTGAAACAGAACAATAAGTTGACTGTAGTGAGCACGAGAGACTCGGAATAGAGTCTCGATGCGCGGCCGTCAGAGCGGATCAGAGTCAAACCTTTTTTTTTTTGAATTCAGAGCAGAGGAAAAAGCATCTCCCTCGGCCCAAGGTGTGGCCCAGAGTCTATCCTTTCGAAGCTGAGTGTTCTCGACGCGGGCATTCCAAAACACCGATGGAATGACGATGAGCCCTGGCAGCTCGCATCTGGAGCACCGAGACTCGGAGAAGAATGTCTGTGATGGAGAAGCGCCGACCTCGTTGTTTTTCAGACAAAGCTACTACTTACTTCATTTGACACACAACATATCTGAGTTGTGTTTATGTCGCTTTCATAAGATTGACCGCTTTCGGTGGATGCGGGACTTTATCCTCACAATCGCCGCAGAGCCGCAATCTTTGGGATGCGCTTGTTCTTCCCACTCGGTATTCTAGAAGGCGGAGTAGGCACCACCGAGAAGGACCCGGAGTGGGACCGGACAAAGGCATGAAGGTATATGGCTACCGCTACCAGTTTGGCCACCAGTGTGGAGGACAAATGAGTTAGATAAGCGAAGCAAGGTTCAGATGCCGGAGGTGGTGACATGCAGGGCCAATGGATGCGGGGAGTCCGCGGCTGCAGGGACACTGGGCCCGGGAATCGGCACAGATTGTGGAAAAACCCGACAAAGACATAAATATTCCATTGTATAGTTCTGGACTTTGAGTCTTTCATGGCGGACAATGGTCGAGTGTAATAGAGACATTAAATCTTCGCACTGCACACCAAGATTTTACGTTTTATTAGGAATTTAGTGTAGTTTTATGACAAAAAGACCGATTCTCGCGGGCTTGCTCGCGGGGTTCTGAAAGTCACTGACACGTGCCAATGGTCACAAACTCACATCCGAGCCTTGTCAGTCTTCCAAGTCGCACTATGATTTTGAACAAATCGCTGTTCCCGCTGTCTTTTTGGCTCATTTTTTTCGTCTTGATGGGTCATAGACACGAGATTCCTATGTGCACTGCTGTTTTGACGCTTCGATAAGGCGCAGATGTCACTGCTGGATAATAAGTTATCTCTGATCAACCGTACATCTTCATGTGCAGTCTTCCCACAGTCGTATCTGACGCCACCGGCCTGATATATAAAAGCAACATCGTATTACCACACGCTATCCGAGACAAGCAGTGTCTCGTTATGCCGACCTCCATCCAGCTCGATGTTCTCCTTCCAGTCGCGGCCTTCCTTCTTGCTGCCTTCTCGTACACTATGCACCGTGTGCGTTCTAGGGAATTACCCTACCCTCCAGGGCCCAAGCGCATTCCGATAATCGGCAACCTACTCGATATGCCCTCCCACGAAGAATGGGTGACCTACAAAAAGTGGTCAGACCAGTACGGTACAGCACCGTTCCGATCTCTCTTCAGGCGCGTCATGCGACCTTTATCATCTCAGGTTCAGACGTTGTACATGTCGATGTCCTTGGCACGCATATGGTCATCGTTAATTCCACCAAGACTGCGAACGAGCTGTTTGACAAGCGCTCCTCAATATACTCTGATAGGCATGTTAAATGATGCGCCGCTGCGGCTGCTTAGCGATATGATATCTGATGACTCCCAGGCCTTCTTTGGTAGCGTTGAATCGCATGTGAGCCCGCTTACGTCCGTTTTGGAGCTTTTTCGAACACGTCATCCAATGGCAGCCTGGGAATGGACTGGGCATCCGGCTTTATTCCATACGGCGCTCGCTGGCGAAGCCTCCGCCGCGGTCTCCACGCGCACTTCCACCCGACTGCCTCAAAGGCGTACCGTCCGCTGGAGCAGCGCGCGGTACACCGCCTGCTTCGCAACTTGCTTCAGTCACCCGAAAGCTTTTCCCAGCACCTGCGGCAGTGAGTCGCACCTGATGGACTGGCTGACCTCGTCGTTTTCTGAGTGATTCGTGTGATGGGTATTGGGCGTAACCTAGCATGGCCGGGCAAGTCATCCTAGCGATCGCATATGGTATCGACGTCCGTCTTCACGGCGATCCGTTCGTCGCGATTGCAGAAAAGGCGCTACACGCCGTCTCGCTTGCGTCGAGCATGGGCGGCGGACTGTTTGACCTGGTCCCGTGGCGTAGGTTTTCTAGCCTCCATGCTCAGGGATACTTCTGTCAACATCTTGAGTACAGTGATTCACATGCCTCATTGGTTTCCTGGTGCCTCCTTCAAGCGCGAAGGTCAGAAGTGGCAGCCCCACGTGACTGCTATGATAGATGAGCCCTACGCTTTCGTGCAGGCCGGTCTGGTACGCTTAGTTGTTTTCTTACCCGGAATATTCCAGAACCGCGACATCTCCTTTGCCTTGGGTCTAGGCGGACGGGACGGCTAAGACTTCTGTTGCTGCGAGTATGACGATCAAGTTGAATGAGAAATCCACTGCAGAAGATATCGAACTTGCTAGGATCCTCCCTGGGAACATGTATCTTGGCGGTGCAGATACCGTGCGTTGTGTGAACCTAGAGTCTCCCCTGTGTCACTAACCGTTCCCAAGACGGTCTCTGCTCTACTGACGTTTTTCCTCGCGATGGCACTCCATCCAGAGGTGCAGCGCGCC